>LBNU01026724.1:31813-43026 GCA_014162995.1 Artemisia annua | reverse complement strand
CAAATTCCAAGGTTCAAGATTCCAATAGATCAACAAGGTTCAAACGTTAAGATATTAGAATTTCTCCAAGAGGAACAACAACGGCCTCATTGGGAAGTCGTTACTTCGAATATCGTATGTGAAAGCACGTAACCAATGCTGAGTTCTAACGATAGCTCAAACCTGTGAGCTACCAATCTGACTCTAGCAGAAATCCGAAAGAATCGATATGACAAGAATTCAAGAGGTTTACATCATCAGGGTTTCTAATCATCCACGAGTAGCGTACATCTCTGTTCTGCCTTCGAACGATCTTCTTGATAGATTTACGAACAAATTCAAGGTCAGGAAATTGGGTATCTCCATCTTTATCCAACAAGTCGGCGATCAGCACTCGCGACCTTAGAGGGTCTTTTGCAGTGCCGTTGAAATCCCGAAAGAGTAAGTAAGAGAGAGATGGACCAACAGGAGTTGAACAGGTTGAGTAGAATTATCAACAGATACTCATGTAGAGGTCGGGATTCGTTTCCCAAGGTCTAGCTTACGATATAGCAGCAAAATAAAAATCGACAAAAAGGATTTGTGAAACGGCTCATCGGGTCATAGAAAAACGACCCATTGTTTAAAAATCGTGGAAAAGTCGAATCTCAATTTTCAGTTTGATTTCATAATCTTGCAGCAAGGCAGTAAAATGTTTTATGAAATCATCTCATTAAGTTATTTGTAAAATAACTTACAGGGTATCAAGGAAACATTTCACCTTTTATAAAATGATAGTTAGATCAAAACTTCGATATTTAGGATAGTAGCAAGGTTGCATTTAGATCCATAGCATGATAAATATATTTTATAAAATCGTCTTGTGAGACAATTTCATAAAACAGTTTGTAAGATAACAAGAAAAACAATTATCCTTTATCAAGTAGTGGTAAAATCGAAATTTTGATTTTTACGAAATAGTAGTAAAACATCTTGTAATATGGCAACATTTTGTAAATTATTTTCAAAGCAGTTTCACTATCCAATAAGAGAGGAGCAAAGATAAAGGGTATTTCCGAGGGACGAGAGAAGGAATAGATGGTTGTCCCAAGGGTCGTGATTCAAGTTACCTCTCAAAATCTCAAGAATTCTGTTACGCACGAAATCCTTTCTGATTGGGAGATTTAACAAGTTCAAATTACAACTCGGTAAGAGGATGTCGATTGCTACTAGCAATCGGTTAGAGTCGATTGACTCGGCACGATACGTACGTTAGAGGTGGAAAGTACAACCTCAATTGAACATCTTCGCTAAAACAACATCGATTGAGAAAAATGAATATCCTCAACTAAGAAATGAATAACGTCGATTAAGATAACGAGCATCATCGATTAAGGAAGTGAATGTCATCGTTTAAGAAAATAAACATCCTTGGTTAAGAAAATCATCACTTGGGTAGCCTACTTCGATGGAATAAACTTTCCCATCCTCGAGCAAAATCACCAAAACCTTAAACCTAGTAACAACTTGATTTTAGCTTAATCTCGCAACTCATCAAACAAGAACTGTCACGAGATTCGGCCGTGTATCAAGTTGTTAAGAAATAAGAATTTAACGTCGTCGATGATTTGGCTCAATTCAAGAATTGCTCAAAACAACGAATAGGTACCTACGGCTAAAATTCAATATTCATCATACGGTTCCGAGCACAAGCTTAGAGTAGAGGGGGCTGTGACTAGATCGCAGAATGAAACGAGGCTACTTGCCAAATCCAAATTCGAAACTAGATCGAAGATCACAGATTCCAATAATCCAAATTCAAAATCCGAACATACTCAAGACCAGTTCCATCAATATCCGAAAGTCATATCAAAACATAGTCGGAAATTAGTTAAAACGAAACGAAAATCAGATCCAAACGTATCAAAATTTAAATTCAACGTATCCGGAATAAATTTCAAAATATCAAAAGTCCACTCGGGACGTAACCGGAAATCAATTCAATTACGAAACTCAAAATCGAATCCATACGTAACCAAAATCAAATTCAAACATAACCAAAATCAATAGTTTCAATAAAATCGACGAGGCTTATGAAAATAAGCAACTCGGATTCAAATGATGCCGATCAGGTCTAGCCGACCCAAGGCGAACTACGCTCGATGGCGACAACAGGAATTCCACATAAACGAGAACGTTTAGTGGTGTTAGAAGCATTACGATTCATGAGATGTTGCGATGCCAATGTGTCGTGTGCAAATGCAGGCTTAGGTGTTGAGTTCAATGCTTGTGTGTGCACACAACTTATCACTCCTAAAGGCAACTCTAACCCGAACATAATGCTATTATAACTACCCTCAGTATCACAAAATTCACCTCTGAGCCGGACATAGGTGATCAGGCCATTTCCAACTGTCCCTGGTTGAATGTAGGTGATCAGGCTACATTCACCCGAGGTTCAATGAATTTTGAAACACTCAGCCTAGTTACGCTAGTAATATGTCCTTTATATCCTAAATCATTCCCAATACTACGACTAGTGTGCAAAATCAACATTCAGAAATGAGATTACGCAAGGAAATAGCGTAACTCAGTGATAGATGCGGTACTTGCATAAGCATATGGAAATGCTCATGGTGNAACACTCAGCCTAGTTACGCTAGTAATATGTCCTTTATATCCTAAATCATTCCCAATACTACGACTAGTGTGCAAAATCAACATTCAGAAATGAGATTACGCAAGGAAATAGCGTAACTCAGTGATAGATGCGGTACTTGCATAAGCATATGGAAATGCTCATGGTGAATAGCTAAAATAGGCGGATATGAAGTATCCAAAAGTAAGGCACACACTAAAATGATTATCCTCAAACTCGTCAATCATATCATACTCAATTCATCGCATATATCATCAAATATCTCACCAAATGTATTCTCAGTTATCTAATCAACTACATCCTCAAGAAAATATTACGCGAGGCATCAGCTTGGCAGGCAGGCACGTAGCGGTCATAGGTTTTAATTTTCACAAAAGTGGTTATAGTTTAGGTTTTAAAATGCCCAATTCTCTATAACCTAGGCTCTGATACCAACTGTAATACCCCCAAAATTCGGGTCTAGCGGAAGCATACATGCAATGGGGTACTACTAAATTGGTATCACAACACAAGGCACAAAGAATGGTTTTTATTTCATTAATATAAAATAAAAGTTGTCATGTAAGACATAAAGTTTACATGATAAAAAAATAGTGCGGAAATAGGCCCATAAAATAATTGAAGTAGTCCCAAATGTTCATCAGAGTCGCCTATGACCATGCCCTTTGCCAAGCGCCTTCAATTAGTGAGCTAACGCCTTAAACCTGAGAATACACGCTAAAGGTCAGCTTATGCTGGTGAGTTCATAGAGTTTAAGTTACAAAAATAGTTTGGGATCTGAAAAGTTTTAGTGCTATGTGTGACTAGGGAGGCGTAGACATACATTCCATACTTTCACAATTCCATATCAATTACAATCATACTCATACTAGTTTACCACCTTTCGCGAAGGCGGAGGGTCAGGGGCGAGCGGGCCACATCTCGACGGTACACTAGCCGGGATCACTTAACAGTAAGGAACCACCCATTACTGCCCCGAACTAGGCCGTAAGTAGAGTCTATTCCAAAGTAGGGTATCGCCCTAGCTTTAGGTCAACGTCTACCATTATCTACCCTTAACTAGTCCACACATGTAGCAAAACAATTCGTAGCAGCAGGTCCAAGAAAAACAGTTTGAGCTAGAAAGCTCTCATACAAACCAGGCAAACACATAATGCCTTCAAATACTCAATTCAAATATATTGATAAATTACTCAATCAATCAATAAATCAATCAATCAATCATTCAATCCAATCTTAATCAAACCGATCACATATTCAAGTAAGCAATCATTGAGTTTAGTTAAAAGAGCATGTATTCTTCCCCAAAAGTAGTTATGAAAACTTATTAAAAGAAGGGGGGCTATGAACTCACCTTAGCCACAGCAATGCAAAGAATCACGACGGACACAACTTGGCATCTAGAGTTAATCACAACGATATCCAAAAGATGGGCACGACGGCACCAAGTAGTACGAACACGAGAGAACATCCTAATACGCATACGATTATCTCAAAATATAGTTCGTACAATAATAAAGTCTATGAAAGACGATGTGTCATAGTTTTTGTGGATTACTCAAATCATTACTTATAAAAAGTGAAGTATCAATGTTTCGTAAGAAAGCTTTATGTTTCGTGTGGTGTGGTAAGAAGACATAAACTCCAAGATACAACTCACGCCAAAATGAACAAGACATCGACATGCAACTCACGCCAAAGAGGAATAAACATCGACATACAACTCACGCCAAAGAGGAAACGACATCAACAAGATCATGAAATACTAAAAAAAAAACTCAAGTTAATTAAAGAGAATCTAGATAATGACGACAATTAATCATTTAATATAAAATAGGTCAATCGGTTAGTTTCGGTATTTACCCCATAATCCCAAATAGTTTAAAATAATCCAAATAGTTTAGAATAGTTTTCATAAGTTTTAAAGGGAAATCACAAGTAAATAATTTTAATACGAAAGAGTTGAAAAGTTGTAATAAAACTATTCGTTTTGAATTCCTTGTCGGGTTTTATAAAAGAAATCTTAAAAAGGTTTAGAAATAAGAATGTAAGTTTGGAAATAAAAATGTTTAGAAAAGTTTATAAATTTCGGCATGACGCATCCATTTATATAACCTTTCCAAGTCAAAGTGACTTAATTAAATCAATTTTCTTAACAATATTTCCCGACAAGCTAATAGAAAACTAATAAAGAGTATTCATTGTTTATTAGACATTATTAACTTATTGTGTAATCGTCGCGAATCTAATATATTAAATTCGTTACGAGTCTAATATATTGTATTTGCATCAAGTCAATAAGTCTAAAATGTCCAATGTCCAATGTTGTCCAAGTCAAAGTTCGATATTTCAATCAATCCAATAAGTAAGTCTGTTAAGTATCCGAAATAGCAAATGTCCAAAGTATTCAATCCGTCCATTATTAACCAAGTCACAAATTCAATATCGAGTATCAATTTTCCCAAGTGTTAGCCGAAACGTACCAATGAACCATAAAGAAGCTAAACCATGTTAGTTATATTTTCCAATGTTCAAAATGTATTATCGTGAGTTAAATAGAGTTTGACACCTTAAACACCTCACTTAACTACATCTAAACACAACCATTACCATTTTACTAAAATTTCTTAAACTCTTTTAATTATTATTAGGCTTAACCCAACAGTAGGCCAAAATATACCCTTAGTTGCGTATGGACTTCGACCCTTTACTAATCCACTACTCAACCATAATTAAAAACTAGAATGCACCCTAATTTATCCTTTTAACCGATAACAAAAACGCACCCTAAAGAGGCTGCTACTAGACCGAGAATACAACCAACTTGACACCACCTCGTGGTGCTGCTGTGGCAAGGACCTAGGCGAGACGAAACACAAACTGACCACTATTGTGATTTTATCAGTTGAGAATCAAAACAATTCGAAACGTTACTCACACAAGCTCGGCTGGAGCAAATAACCATATATCAAAGTCAACAACTAAAATTCAATTCCAAGATTACCCATAATTAATTCGCGACTCGGTTGAGTCAACTAGGAACCCCAACAGGTGTTACACCTCGACTCGTACAATAACTCACTGAGTTGACTTGGTCTCTACTGAGTTGACTCGATATGGTACAAAATCAGACAAATACCCATTTTACAGATTCTTACCACACGAATAAATATTCAAACTGTTTTTAATCCATATCTTTGCTCACAAAACAAAACAAAACGTTCTTAAACAAATTTATTATCCACGAAAACATGACACAAACTCATAATCGATTATAATCAAAATAACAAATAAGAAATCGGTTTCATGGCTACCGTAACAAGAAGGAGAGAGAGAGACATGAGACATAGGAGATGAAGGTGGTGACGGCTCACGGACAATAAACCCGAAACAAAACTCTAACTCGACGGCTTCTACAACTCGTACCAAACAAACTCTGGTCTTCACTCGAACGGTGGTAACAAAACGACGGCAAGACTGGTGACACGGCGGCGCGCGGATCTTCAAAATGTGTTCACCACCATGATATAAAGGCGAAGGTGGATGTGCTCACAGCGCGAACACAGCAGCGATGGTTGTGGGTGGACTTACCGCGCGTGTGTGGTGGATCCGTGTTCACCATCACGAGATAAAGGATGGGGTGGTGTTATATTGGTGGCGTTGGAGGCGGTGGCCGGAGATGTGGGTGGTGTTGGTAGTGACAGCCGGCGGCTGTGATGAAGAGAGAAAGAGAGGCTAGGGTTTTATCTCCACAAAAATGAGAGTGTGTGTTTATAAGTGAGTTTATATAGGGGTGGGCTAGGGATACAAATTCACAAGGACTAGCGAGTCATAAATAGAAAGTTTAGGGTGTGACGGGGTAACTAACTTCCAGGGACCAATTCTGTAGTTTTATCAATCTTTTACGTGACAAGGCTCGGGGCTCATTTCGACTATTAAATGATAGATTCACGATACGGGAATAACACCAACGCGTTCAAAATAATATTTCCGATAAAAATGAATATAAATACGTCTAGTTTCATCGAAAATCATCCGAACTCAAAATAAACGATCTTTTCTCCGAATAGAACCAGGGAGAAATTTTGCGGGTTGTCACAGTCCACCTCCTTAAACAGCTCGTGTCTCATGGATTCAACTCCAGTTAGCTCATCCAGGTTCTGAAAAATAGAGCACATACGCGCACGAGGACATCTTCACGTTACGCTTGCGGTTACGCGAGTTTAAGCAGATCTTAGCGGTTCGACGAACTCATATCGACCATAGGCAATGCACTAAATGCAAAGCTCGTCAAATCCTCCAAGGTTCAAGATTCCAATAGGTCAACAAGGTCTCGACCACGGTAGATAGTTGCAAAAATTCTCCGAAGAGGAATAACAACGGCCTCAATGGCAAGTCATCACTTAGATTGTAGACATAAGAACGTCGTGAATGCTGCTGAGTTCCGATGGTAGCTTGAGTTGGTGAGCTACCGATCTAACTCTAGCAAGAATCTGAAAGGATCGATACGACAAGAATTCAAGAGGTTTACATCATCAGGATTTCTAATCATCCACGAGTAGCGTACATCTCTGTTCTGCCTTCGAACGATCTTCTTGATAGATTTACGAACAAATTCAAGGTCAGGAAATTGGGTATCTCCATCTTTATCCAACAAGTCGGCGATCAGCACTCGCAACCATAGAGGGTCTTTTGCAGTGCCGTTGAAATCCCGAAAGAGTAAGTAAGAGAGAGATGGACCAACAGGAGTTGTCTATCCCGTCTATTGCCAAATTCGATTAAGTAGATACGAAATACGTTCTCCAATATTGGAATGATTGATAAAAGTGGGTGTGGGACGATTGTCTCGATCTTAAGGAATAGAAATCAGCACTATATGACGCACAGCGGTTTTCTTCACGAATAGACGCGAAATGTTGTCCACACTTTTCGTTTCGCTGGCTAGCAGGAGGTGAACAGGTTGAGTAGAATTTCAACAGATACTCAGGTAGAGGTCGGGATTCGTTTCCCAAGGTCTAGCTTACGATGTAGCAGCAAAATAAAAATCGACAAAAAGGATTTGTGAAACGGCTCATAGGATAATAGGAAAACAACCCATTGTTTAAAAATCGCAGGAAAGTCAAATCTCAATTTTTTAATTTTGATTTCATAATCTTGCAGCAAGGCAGTAAAATGTTTTATGAAATCGTCTTATTAGGCTATTCGCAAAATAACGTACAAGGTATCAAGGAAACATTTCACCATTTATAAAATGATAGTTAGATCAAAATTTTGATATTTAGGATAGTAGTAAGGTTGCATTTGGTTCCATATTATTGTAACATGGTAACCAAAATATTTTATAAAATCGTTTTGTGAAAACAATTTCGTAAAGTAGTTTGTGAGATAACAGGGAAAACAATTCTCCTTTATCAAATAGTGGTAGAATCAAAATTTTGATTTTGTGAAGTAGCAGTAAAACATCTTGTAAGATGGCAACACTTTGTAAATTAATTTCAAGGCAGTTTCACTATCCAATAAGAGAGGAGCAAAGATAATAGGTATTTCCGAGGGACGAGAGAAGGAATAGGTGGTTGTCCCAAGGATCGTGATTCAAGTTACATCTCAAAATCTTAAGAATTCTGTTAAGCGCAGAATGCTAGCAATCGGTTGGAGTCGGTTGACTCAGCACGATACTTAGGTTGGAGGCGGAAAGTACAACCTCGATTAAACATCGTCACCAAAACAACATTGATTGAATAGTATCGTGAGAAAATGAACATCCTTGGTTAAGAAAATGAATAACGTCGATTAGGATAACGAACATCATCGATTAAGGAAGTGAATGTCATCGATTACGAAAATAAACATCCTTGGTTAAGAAAATCATCACTTGAGTAGCCTACCTCGATGGAATAAACTTTCCCATCCTCGAGTAAAATCACCAAAACCTTAAACCTCGTAACAACTTGATTTTAGCTTAATCTCGCAACTCATCAAACAAGAACTGTCACGAGCTTCGGCCGTGTATCAAGTTGTTAAGAAATAAGAATTTAACGTCGTCGATGATTTGGCTCAATTTAAGAATTGCTCAAAACAACGAATAGGTACCTACGGCTAAAATTCAATATTTATCATACGGTTCCGAGCACAAGCTTAGAGTAGAGGGGGGCTGTGACTAGATCGCAGAATGAAACGAGGCTACTTGCCAAATCCAAATTCGAAACGAGATCGAAGATCACAGATTTCAACAATCTAAATTCAAAATCCGAACATACTCAAGACCAATTCCATCAATATCCAAAAGTCATGTCGAGACATGGTCAGAAATCAATCAAACAAAATCAAAATTAATTCCAAACGTATCAAAATTTAAATCCAATGTAGCCGGAATCAATTCCGAAATGGTCACTACTGAATCCAAAATATCAAAAGTCCAATCGAGACGTAACCGGAAATCAATTCAATTACGAAGCCCAAAATCAAATCCAATCATAACCAAATCAAATCCAAAATCCAATAATTCCAATAAAATCAACGAGGCTCATGACGATCAGCAACTCGGATTCAAATGATGCCAATCGGGTCTAGCCGACCCAAGGCGAAAATATGCTCGATGGCAACAACAGGGATTCCACATAAACGAGGACGTTTAGCGGTGTTAGAAGCATTACGATTCATACGGTGTTGCGATGCCATTGTGTCGTGTGCAAATGCAGGCTTAGGTGTTGAGTTCAATGCTTGTGTGTGCACGCAACTTATCATTCCTAAAGGCAAACTCTAACCCGAACATAATGCTGTTATAACTACCCTCAGTATCACAAAATTCACCTCTGAGCCGGACATAGTTGATCAGGCCATGTCCAACTGTCCCTGGTTGAATGTAGGTGATCAGGCTACATTCACCCGAGGTTCAATGAATTTTGAAACACTCAGCCTAGTTACGCTAGTAATATGTCCGTTATATCCCAAAATCATTCCCAATACTACGACTAGTGTGCAAAATCAACAATCGATAATGAGATTACGCAAGGAAATAGCGTAACTCAGTGACAGACGCGGTACTTGCATAAGCATGTAGAGATGCTCATGGCGAATAGTTAAGATATGCGGATATGAATGAAATATCCGAAAGAAAGGCACACACTATATCGATTATCCTCAAACTCGTCAATCATATCATACTCAATTCATCGCATATATCATCAAATATCTCACCAAATGTATTCTCAGTTATCTAATCAACTACATCCTCAAGAAAATAGTACGCGAGGCATCAGCTTGGCAGGCAGGCACGTAGCGGTCATAGGTTTTAATTTTCACAAAAGTGGTTATAGTTTGGGTTTTAAAATGCCCAATTCTCTATAACCTAGGCTCTGATACCAACTGTAACACCCCCAAAATTCGGGTCTAGCAGAAGCATACAAGCATTGGGGTGCTACGAAATTGGTATCACAACACAAGGAACAAAGAATGGATTTTATTTCATTTAAATCGAATAAAAGTTGTCATGTAAGACATAAAGTTTACATGATATAAAGTAGTGCGGAAATAGGCCCTTAAAATAGTTGAAGTAGTCCCAAATGTTCATCAGAGTCGCCTATGACCATGCCCTTTGCCAAGCGCCTTCAATTAGTGAGCTAACGCCTTAAACCTGAGAATACACGCTAAAGGTCAGCTTACGCTGGTGAGTTCATAGAGTTTAAGTTACAAAAACAGTTTGGGACCTGAAAAGTTTTAGTGCTATGTGTGATCAGGGAGGCGTAGACATACATTCCGTACTTATCACAATTCCATATCCATTACAATCATACTCATACTAGTTTACCACCTTTCACGAAGGCGGAGGGTCAGGGGCGAGCGGGCCACATCTCGACGGTACACTAGCCGGGATCACTTAACAGTAAGGAACCACCCGTTACTGCCCCGAACTAGGCCGTAAGTAGAGTCTATTCCAAACTAGGGTATCGCCCTAGCTTTAGGTCAACATCTACCATTGTCTACCCTTAACTAGTCCACACATGTAGCAAAACAATTTGTGGTAGCAGGTCCAAGAAAAACAGTTTGAGCTAGAAAGCTCTCATATAAACCAGGCAAACACATAATCCCTTCAAATCCTCAATTCACATATATCGATAAATCACTCAATCAATCAATCCAATCTTCATTAAACCATTCACGTATTCAAGTAAGTAATCATTGAATTTAGTTAAAAGAGCATGTATTCTCCCCCAAAAGTAGTTATGAAAACTTATTTAAAAGAAGGGGGCTATGAACTCACCTTAGCCACAGCAATGCAAGAATCACGACCGACACAACTTGGCATCTAGAGTTATTCACAATAATATTCCGAAGATGGGCACGACGGCACCAAATAATACGAACACGAGGGTACATCCTAGTACGCATACGATTATCTCAAAATATAGTTCGTACAATAATAAAGTCCATAAAAGGCGATGTGTCATAGTTTTCGTGGATTACTCAAATCATTACTTATAAAAGTTTAGTATCAATGTTTCGTAAGAAAGCTTTATGTTTCGTGTGGTGTGGTAAGAAGACATAGACTCAAGATGCAACTCACGCCAAATGAACAAGACATCGACATGCAACTCAC
>LBNU01026721.1:57315-80406 GCA_014162995.1 Artemisia annua | reverse complement strand
TTGCAAGCAATCGAATGCACGCTTAATCTTCTTACCGAGCTGTGTAATTCCTAAACTGTCAGATGTTTGAAAACCTGTCGAAGGTGTTATACAGACTTCATCTGTTTATGGGGTTTAAGTGAAATAATACATTAACCCATAACAACTATAATCGATCCGGAAGGTTACCTGAAGCTAAGCTAGCTCCTTCCCCCTTTTTGTTATCAACAAATAGGGTTGAGCTCTATGCACACAATAATGTCGATTCATGACGATCCGACGAACACCCAAACTACCACACACCAGAGTGTAGTTATGTTTCAAGGTAGATCAGTTCGCCCTTGTTTTGATCATGGTTCCCATCACCAAAGGGTTTCTTCGTCATCTTCCCAGATATTTGCAAGATCGCATTTATCAAATGAATTCATCAGTGATTATCCCCTATGCAAAAGCCCCATCGTGTTGCAGCTTTTGCAATTGCGATCCTTGCCTAATATGTGTCTATATCTGTATCAATGCAATGATAAGCAACTTCTACAAAGGTCAAATGCCTTGTATCCTAATGACTGCTTCTTCAAATTGCCCTCCTGATGCTACCATAGAAGAAACTACTCAAAATAATTGGACATTATGACAGTACATAATCGAATATATTCAACCAAACACGTAAAAAGACACACCATCCATATCATTGGAATATGGCTTTTAAAGAGTTAAAAACATCGAAATTTAAACAATAGTAAGAAACCCGTAATTCAAATCAAGACACTTCCACTTGAGTGGTGCATGAACATCAATATGAGTAAACACATCATTTAGATACTTCGCCCTGAAATTCAATGTGCAACCCCATCTGTCATGATTCTTCCAAATCTGTAGGCTATATGTTAATGATCACTATGTGAAGAAAACCCAAGATAACAAATTTGATGAAGAAGTAGAAAACCCAAACTTGTGTCTTATATCTTGTACTTAGTAGTACTCCAAAACTATATGAAACACCAATATAAGAGAAGCCGCAACCCTCTTGAAAAAACCTCACTAATTATGAGACAGCCCGAGCAACTACAATGTAACTCTTAAAGTGTAGGCAAATGTGAGCATTGAGCACTTCAGTTTGGAAGATTCAGCACCACCTTTGCTAGATTTATCTAAGTTTTTGTCACAACAATAAAGCACTGAATCAAGTTATCATCCCAAAGTGTAAACACCCACCCTTGAGATACTGATAAAGAACACGCACCTGTTGAAACTCAACCTACAACATCAAATAAATGAAATCAAACCTTTTCGTAGATCAATTAATCCATAAGAACGAGCCTTTTGAAAACTCTTAAGAACATAACTTTTCCTGTGTGGACCAAATAAACCTTGCTGTGAATGTGTAATCCAAAATCAACAAACTCATATGTATCGTTCTTCCCCTTACTGCTCGTAAACCATGCATTTGATATTGAACATAAAACCCTCTTCATGTCTCCATAAATTCATAAGCAGTACAGTTGCATAAAACATACGTTGGAGAGAGCAATATCTTTGAAAACCATGGAAGCAGTACTTTCACCAAAGTCGAGCAGCAGTCTTAATAAAGAAGGAGTACTTTCGTCACATACCTTGTAGCAGCCGAACAAAAGCTAATATTATACTAACCATTTAAAAAGTCAACCATATCAAGCTTAATGAAAGCTTCCATCTCTCTCTTAAAGAATTCACATCCCAATTATAATATATTACCAGCCAATATAAAAAGATATACCAAATTGATCCATGAGTAAATAGGGTACTAGAAAGTAATTCACCTTTATCACATGGTGTGAGGATATTGAATGATGCGAGTAAAATATTAAGTAAATCCTTCAAATCATTAAACACAACACCCATAATTCGGATCTATAATACTCCTGTCCTTCGATATAAAAGGTATCGAGGTACTATAATTACATCTAACCAATCAGTAGAAGTCGAAAGTTATCAATTGGCAGTTTAACAATAACTCCCAACCGATCATGTGATCCCACAAACTTTAATAATTGAGGCATTTAGAATCATTTTCTAATTTAATATTCGGCCCAACAGCAGCAACTTCCAAATATTGTAGAATTAACATGCGCAAACTCAAATGACAAACCAATCAGATCCCACATAATTCGATGAGTTTATTCCGTCCAACCGACCCCAGCGATAGGGATAAAAAATTTTTGTCGAAACCCTTTGTAGAGCAACAAGATGACAAAACTTTGAGCAAAATTAAATTACCTTAACAATACTTCATGTAGGCCAGTATCCTTAGCAATGTTTATTCGCCAGGACCATTTGCCCCATATTGTAATCGCGTCACAGCATCACTTCAAAAAGGTCGATACCCATAAAAAATATATTTTTCCCGAAAGTAAAACCTTGTTCATGATAACGTTAATTCATTGTTGAAATATTCCGCTTTCCGTTATTATGGCTCCTAGATATAATATTATTAGACATCGTCTAGAGCTACAACGATCTTATCCAATTGGTATCAGTAGCCAGGGAGCTCGTGATCCTAGGTGATTACAAGGTTTTACTTTCGAAGAAATATTATTTTTGGGTATCCGACCTTTTTGAAGTGATCTGTGACGGATACAATATGGCCGGCAAATGGTCGGGCCCCGAATAAACAATTGCGAAGGCATACTGGGCTACATGAAGATTGTTAAGGTAATTTTAATATTGCTCAAAGTTTGTCCCCATCTTGTTGCTTGCGACAAAGGTTTCGACCAAAAATTTTTCCCATATCAGTGGGTTCGGTGGAAATAAACTCCTGCGAATTAATGTTGGGATTCCTGATTTGGTTTGTCATTTGAAGTTTGCGCATGATTAATTCTACAATATTTGGAAGTTGCTGCTGTTGCCGAATATTAAATTAGAAAATTGATTCTAAATGCTCAATTATTAAAAGTTTGTGGGATCACATGGGTCGGTTAGAGTTTGTTAAACTGCATGATAACTTTCGACTTCTACTGATTGGTTAGATGTAATATTAACCTCGTACCTTTTATAGTCGAAGGACAGGAGTATTAATAGATCCGAATTATGGTGTTGTCGTTTAATGATTTGAAGGATTTACTTAATATTTTACTCGATCATTCAATATCCTCACACCATGTGATAAAGGTGAATTACTTCTCGTACCTATTTACTCATGGATCAATGGTATATCATTGTTTTATATTGGCTGGTAATATATTATAATGGGATGGTGAAATTCTTTAAGAGAGAGATTTGGAGCTTGTCATTTAGAGCTTGATATTGTTGACTTTTTAAATGGTTAGTATAATATTAGCTTTTGTTCGCTGCTACAAGGTACTGTGACGAAAGTACTGCTCCATTCTTCTATATTAAAGTACTGCTGCTCGACTTTGTGAAAGTACTGCTCCATGGTTTTCAAAGTATTGCTCTCTCCAACGTACTGTTTATTGCAATGTACTGCTATGATTTATGGAGACATGTAAGAGTTTTATGGTTCAATATCAATGCATGGTTTACGAGCAGTAAGGGGAAGTACATATGAGTTTGATTGATTTTGGATTACACACACAGAAGGTTATTTGGTACACACACAGGAAAAAGTTATGTTCTTAAAGGTTTCAAAAGGCTCGTTCTTATGGATTAATTGATTACGAAGAAGGTTGATTATCATTTATTTGATGTTGTAGTTGAGTTTCACAGGTGCGTGTTCTTATCATATCTCAAGGTGGGTGTTACACTTTGGAGATAACTTGTTCGTGCTTTATTGTTGTGACAAAAACTTGATAAATCTAGCAAAGGTGTGTGATCTACAAACTGAAGGTGCTCAATGCTCACATTTGCTATCACTTTAAGGAGTTACATTGTAGTGCTCAGTGTCTCATATTAGTTGAGGATTTTGTCAAGAGGTTGCGGTCTACTTATATTTGGTGTTTCATATAAGTTTGGAGTCACATACTAAGTACAAGATATAAGACACAAGTTTGGGTTGTTCTACTTCTTCATCAAATTTGTTATACTTGGTTTTCTTCACATGTGATCATTACATATAGCCTACAGATTTGAAGAATCATGAAGATGGTTAGCACATTGATTTCAGGGGAAGTATCTAATGATGTGTTTAATCATTTGATGTTCATGCACCACTCAAGGGGAAGTGTTTGATTTTTACTATTGTTGATCATTACTACTACTACTAGTTGGAGTTTCTACTGTTTTGAATTCATTTTTCGTAAGCATTTTGGTGTTCTTCATGGAGGGCAATTTGAAACATTGGAAGGCTTTGATTAGAAGTGTGGTATTGGTTCGTGGTGGTCAAGATCATTATTTGCATATGTACCCTATTTGTTGATAACAAAAAGGGGAAGAGATGTTGAAGAGATGTTAGAGTGGCATGGCATGAATTAAGGGGAAGACAAAGATTGTTTCATTCATGGTGAGATTTAATTATCTCAATTTCTCTACTTCGTCTAGGGAAGTTCGTACAAGAAGGTGTTTGTTTTGTCATCATCAAATAGGGGAAGATTGTTGGGTCTATTATTGATTTGATGATACAAAACAAGAAGAATGAAACATGAAGGGCTTGAAGTGACAAGAAGGAATTCTACAAAAGATGGGAAGGACTTGCTTGCAAAAGAAGTTTTATTTATTAGTCCTTCGTAGTATTTTGTAAACCCTAATATCTCTCTATATAAAGAGACATAGGGCGTAGGATTTTATTATTCAAGTCTTCCACAATGTAGACGTCTAGTAAAGGTGTGTGTGTGTAACCTAGGCGTAGGAGATAAACGCCTAGGGTTAGTGGTTTATTAGTGTTTTAGTTTAGAGAGCATTTTCTACTTGATCAAGGTAGAACATGTTAATTAGTTTGTTAATCGTTAGAGAAAATTAATGATAATGAAAAACCTTGTTCATGATAACGTTAATTCATTGTTTGAATATTCCGCTTTCGTTATTATGTGCTCCTAGATATAATATTATTAGACATCGTCTAAGAGCTACAACGATCTTATCAATTGGTATCAGAGCCAGGAGCTCGTGATCTAGGTGATTACAAGGTTTTACTTTCGAAGGAAATATATTTTTTTGGGTATCGACCTTTTTGAAGTGATGCTGTGACGGATACAATATGGCGGCAAATGGTCTGGGCGAATAAACAATTGCTAAGGATACTGGCTACATGAAGTATTGTTAAGGTAATTTTAATATTGCTCAAAGTTTTGTCATCTTGTTGCTTGCTACAAAGGGTTTCGACAAAAATTTTTTTATCCCATATCGTGGGTCGGTGGAATAAACTCATCGAATTATGTGGGATCTGATTGGTTTGTCATTTGAAGTTTGCGCATGATTAATTCTACAATATTTGGAAGTTGCTGCTGTTGCCGAATATTAAATTAGAAAATTGATTCTAAATGCTCAATTATTAAAAGTTTGTGGGATCACATGGGTCGGTTAGAGTTTGTTAAACTGCATGATAACTTTCGACTTCTACTGATTGGTTAGATGTAATATTAACCTCGTACCTTTTATAGTCGAAGGACAGGAGTATTAATAGATCCGAATTATGGTGTTGTCGTTTAATGATTTGAAGGATTTACTTAATATTTTANCTTAATATGACAAGAAGGAATTCTACAAAAGATGGGAAGGACTTGCTTGCAAAAGAAGTTTTATTTATTAGTCCTTCGTAGTATTTTGTAAACCCTAATATCTCTCTATATAAAGAGACATAGGGCGTAGGATTTTATTATTCAAGTCTTCCACAATGTAGACGTCTAGTAAAGGTGTGTGTGTGTAACCTAGGCGTAGGAGATAAACGCCTAGGGTTAGTGGTTTATTAGTGTTTTAGTTTAGAGAGCATGTTCTACTTGATCAAGGTAGAACATGTTAATTAGTTTGTTAATCGTTAGAGAAAATTAATGATAATGAAAAACCTTGTTCATGATAACGTTAATTCATTGTTTGAATATTCCGCTTTCGTTATTATGTGCTCCTAGATATAATATTATTAGACATCGTCTAAGAGCTACAACGATCTTATCAAAGTATGTTATACAACTCTAGTTGGTAGCTCTCATGGTTTGTTTTGCTTAAAAGGTCGTGTAGACAAAAAATTCAGAGAAGAAATGGTTGTTATTTGGAACATTTCAATCAGGAAATCAATTGGTATTGCTGTCCCTCGTTATGCCTCCGCAAGCCCTAATGAAAAAAATGTTTTCGGTTTTGGGGTTTGTCCTGTCACTAATGATCCTACCATTGTCAAAATCTCATATGCTAATAGAGTCCCAGAGGGAAAAATGAACGTCATACCTTGGCGAGTTGAGATTTTTACATTAAGCTTCAAGCGCTGGTAGATGATTCCGGACAGCAATCCGCCTCCTGAAACTATTTCACTTATATCGCCACAGGTTGTTATAGATGGGGTTATTTATTGGGATGCTTGTGATATGTTTTATGATAATGGTGTAGATCCTAAAAATTATATGATCATGTCATTTAACTTAATTACCCTAGAATTTAAGAAAATAAACCTCCCAGATAGCTTCACAAACCAGTTGCTGTTCGGTTTCTCTGTATCTATGCTAAGGGAATCAGTTGTTCTGTTTGCGTACATTCATGAGAACGAGGAGTTTTGGGGACCAGTTCATGGTGTATGGATGATGGTACAAGATGGTGATATAGTTGCTTTAACAAGGCTATTCGTCATTGACACCTATGAATCATTATACATTTTACATGGTTTTACGAAGAATGGTAAACTTATAATCGAACCTGAAAATGATGATGGAGGATCTTTATTGCTTGAAGTTTACTCTCCTTCCTCAAAACACTTCAACCATCTTGAAATTTATGGAGTAAATAGACACTACTTCATGGGCTTTTACATGGAAACACTTCTTCTGGTTGATCAAAAGGACTGTTATATATATTCTACGTAGTGATCGGCTACCTCATGAGGGAGGGCCAAGCTTGCTATAAAGGTAGGCAAAATTACTATTTCATTTATCGTATTGTCATTGTTGAATCATTGATTCAGTGTTACCATTGATTTGGATGTTAGGCTCACCATTAATTATTGATACAATCTTCTTAGTTCTATAAGCATACCATCCAAACTGTAAAAACAAAACTGAGCCAAAACAAGCTATGACTTACGGCGGCAATAATCGGTTATTACACATGCTTTAGACTTGAGCATACGATGAGCAATTCAAATGTAGATAACTCACTTGAGCATAATGCATGTATTGTTTAATTTATAATTATTTCCTATCTCAGTTGAGCATAATGCATGTATTGTTTAATTTATAATTATTTCCTATCTTAGTTGATTGTACATTCTTCAATTTTATCTCAGGAAGTATCATCAAATTGTTTATAGTAAGGTAGTGATAATCGCAGGTTGTGTTTCTGTATTGTAATTAAGAAATACAAGTGCAGGCTGTTAAGTAATTTTTATTGGTTATAAATGATGCACATTGTTGTCTTTATAGCTAATTTCTATGTTTTTGTATCTCATTTTTAACCAGATCAAGATCCAAAGGAGGTTAAAAAGAGAGCTGGAAGGAATGAGAATAAGATGAGCAATTCAAAGAGGAAAAAACAAAAACAAAAAACAAAAATGCTATGAAGATGGAACAATGTATTTATAATTGTTTTTGGAGTCATTCAACATTAACTTAGCAGATGATTCAGTAAAATTAGTTTTATATATGAAGTGTGATGGACATATAACTTTAATGTCATTTTATGGTCCGAATTTGGTTTGTATACCATTTGTGCCGAATGGGTCCGAATGGTCCAATTTTAATTCCCACTAAACAATGTAAGGCTAGGCACAGTGATGACCTATATTGCATCATCATTCCGGCTGTCACCTCAGCTTTCTCTCACTTCAACCCATTTTCACCTCTCTCCCCACAGTGGTGACCCATATTGCATAAAAAAACCATTTTTAACACAAACACAAATTTTATTAATAAAACGTAAACATTACATAAACGAAACGATACGGAATTAAAACACGATACGGAAATACATAACATAAAACATCATTACGACTGGTGTGCTTCCCATGGATGTGTGTTTCTTAGAATGAACCACACATGTTGAGAGTATATCCCTCTCCCATGGCGTTCATAATAAATTCGGTTTGCATTGCTGAGACGACAAGGATCTTCACTTGTACACACCAACTCTTTGTAAATAGCATTATATCTAAGACATTCAAGGTTGATTCTTTTCCATTGAGCCATAATACTATTTTTAGTACGGTGCTCACCATCAGTCTGATCGTTGAACCTTTGTGTAACGGCACTCCAAAAAGAACGTTCATTTCTTAGGTCCATACATTCGCTAACAGCAAGCCATACGTTAGCTAGCAAGCTTTCTTCTTCCATTGACCAAAGATTATTCGTTGTGAAATGATTTATAGAAGTGAAGTGTATGCTTTAGAAAGTGAATTGTATGCAAAATGATAATGTATGCTTTATATAGGGGTGTATAAACGTTTAAAATTCAAATACATGGGCGGGATTTTTTTGAACATTTANAAACATAAACTACGATAATTAAACATAAAACTACGAATCAATAAAACGAATCATCCGACACATAGCCCTCGTGACTCGAAGCACTCGAATCGTCCTCACTCGTTGGCACACGGTCTATTCCATTTTCTATTCTCCATGCACAACGAGTGTTTCTCCGAGCCTGTTTAGCTTTTAAGTACTCCTCACGAGCTCTTCTCTCACGTTCTTCCACTGCTTCAGCACGTAACACTTCTTGCATATCTTGCTCACACACGACACAAGTAATTCTCACACAATTCACACATAATTCTCACACATAATTCTCTAACAATGTCTCGCAAAGACTTCTCCCAACAATTCCCAACCCACCGTGACTTCTTGCAACAATTCCCAAGTCACCGTGACTTCTCTCAACAATTCCCAAGTGAACACGACTTTTCCCAGCAATTTCCAGCAAATGAACCGGTGGACACTCCACCGGAAGCCATATTTCCGGTATTCCAACAACAACCCGATCAACCGGTGATCAATCCACCAGCAAACTATCCACCACAAAACCAACCCAATGCATGTGCGTTGACTGCGGAAGAACTGTATGAGCAAGATATGCAAGAAGTGTTACGTGCTGAAGCAGTGGAAGAACGTGAGAGAAGAGCTCGTGAGGAGTACTTAAAAGCTAAACAGGCTCGGAGAAACACTCGTTGTGCATGGAGAATAGAAAATGGAATAGACCGTGTGCCAACGAGTGAGGACGATTCGAGTGCTTCGAGTCACGAGGGCTATGTGTCGGATGATTCGTTTTATTGATTCGTAGTTTTATGTTTAATTATCGTAGTTTATGTTTAATTATCGTAGTTTATGTTTCATGTTTGTTGTAGTTCGTGTTTCAAGTTTAATTTGTGTTTAAATGTTAAGTATTAATATTAAGTTGTGTTTTAATAAGTTTAATTTGTGTTTAAATGGTAACATGTTTAGTTAAAGAGGAGAAAAAAAAAAGGTAAACATGTACAAAAAATGGTAGTATTTTTGTCCCATAATTCGGTCGTGAGGGCAACCGATTTTGTGAAATTTGCTCCGTCGACCGAATTCGAAAACCATCTCCACAAAGGCCTCGACCTAATGCCAAATCGGTCGCTATATCCCTCGATCGAATGTCTTACGGCCCACTATGGGCAGCCCGGGTCATGTATGTCCACCTGGGCTAACTTATGCTTCTCGCGTTTAATGAGTGCTTTCTCGATTGGTGGGGTGGATCAAATCATATGTGATTTTTACGAATCATATAAGATTTTTCTAGGTGAATTTTTTTTAAAGTTCGTCGAAAAAAAATTCGTCGAAAGTATATAACAATGCATATCTATAGAAAGATGATTTAATTCTCGTCGCGATGGTATTTTTTTTATTATTATTTTTTTTGTAGCTTGAAGATTTACCGTTTGCAAGATATGTTGGTTAAAAAAAAAGGTGAAAAATAAAAACGAGTGGTTATGATTGGTTCATTGGTTTTATAGCAAATATGAGTTTTATATTAATCTCATCTCTTGACTTTTAACATAATGCCATAGAGGTGCACAAAATTCGGACTAGATCGGGCCGTAACAAGCCCGGGCTTTTATAGTTCAAAAGAGCCTGGGACTTAACCAAAATATTAGGCCTATTTCGACCTAAATGGTGAGGCTCAGTGCAGATCGGGCGTAGCCCGACCCAAGCCCGCCTTTTTCGGCTTCTTTTTTATATTTTGTAATAAAAAGCTCTCTAACAACAAAAGTCGGGTGCCTTTTGGCGGGCTATTTCAGGCACTTTAGCGGGCTTTTTTGGCGGGATTTTCGTGCTTTAGGATTAGCCCAGGCCGGACCAGGCCCGCGCCAAACCATGTTTTAGTAGAAAATATAAAAACTATTTAGGCCGGGCTTGTGGCCGGGCTTTTTCAAGCTTTTCCGGGCCGGGCCTAATCCACGCTCGGGCTTTTGCCCATCTGTGCATCTGTATAAATGTCACACGGCTGAATTGATGTAACTTTTGTATAAACTATAAGGACCAAATATACAATATCAAATAGTTAAAAGGCCAAATCTATTAACATGCTTTTTAAAGTTAGACACGAATTATCCCAAATTTCACTTGTTCTTCTTTACTGGTAACTTAGTGGTAACCAAACCCTTGAAACCTCAAAATGTCAGACAACATTCCCTTCGAAATCCAGATGGAAATCATTAAAAAGGTTCCTGATCTCAAGCCATTGATTCGATTCAGGTCAGTTTCGAAAGAATGGAAGTCTTTTATTGATAGTTCTGAGTTCATTAATGCTTATGGCGTCCACCTTACTGAGCCAAATCGTTTAATTCTGAGGTATGTCGTCTTTAATTTAGCTTATGATTTTGAGGAGAAATACACTTGTTATGTAGATGATAATGACACTCTTACCCGCCATCAAGAATTTGATCCGCCTATTTCTGACCTCCTTAAACAACTTGTTGAAGTATATTCAACAAAGCTAGTTGGTAGCTCTCATGGTTTGTTTTGCTTGAAAGGTTATGTTGACGAAAACTTTAAAAAACCAATGGTTGTTATTTGGAACCTTTCAATCAGGAAATCAATTGGTATTGTTGTTCCTTGTTATGCCTCCAAACGCACTTATGAAGAAAATGTTTTCGGTTTTGGGGTTTGTCCTGTCACTAATGATCCTACCATTGTCAAAATCTCATATGTTAGTATTCCCCCAGAGGGAAAAAATAATATCATACCTTGGCGAGTTGAGATTTTTACATTAAGCTTCAAGCGCTGGTAGATGATTCCAGATAGCAATCCGCCTCCTGGATCTGTTTTTCTTAAGTCGCCACAGGTTGTTATAGACGGGGTTATTTATTGGGCTGCTTGTGATATGTTTTATGATGATGGTTTATGTCGTCAAAATTATATGATCTTGTCATTTAACTTAAGTACCCTAGAATTTAAAGAAATAAACCTCCCAGATAGCTTCACAAACCAGTTGCTGTCCGGTTTCACTCTATCTATGCTTAGGGAATCAGTTGTTCTGTTTGCATACATTCATGAGAACGAGTTCTGGGAACCAGTTTATGGTGTATGGATGATGGTACATGATGGTGATATAGCTGCTTTAACAAGGATATTCGTCATTGACACCAATGATATACTATCAGAAAACATTTTTTTACATGGTTTTACGAAGAATGGTGAACTTATAATTGAAACTGAAAATCATGGTGAAGAATCTTTGCCGCTTGAAGTTTACTCACCTTCCTCAAAACACATCACGAATCTTGGAATTCGTGGAGTAAATAGACACTTCTTCTTGGGCTCTTACATGGAAACACTTCTTCTGCTTGATCAAAAGGACTTATATATATTCTACATAGTGATCTGCTGCCTCATGAGGGAGGGCCAAGCTTGTTATAAAGGTAGAAAAAATTACTATTTTATGTATCGTATTGTCATTTTTGAATCATTGGTTAACTTTATTATTGATTTGGATGTTGGAAGGCTTACTATCAGTTATAAATACAATCATCTAAGCATACCATCCAAACTGTAAAAACAAAACTGAGCGAAAACAGAGCTAGGACTTGCAGCACCAATCAATCTGTTATTACACCTGCATTCGACTTGAGCAAAAGATTAGCAATTCAAATGTAGATGGATCACTTGAGCATAACTCATATATTGTTTACTTTATAATTATTTCTTACCTCAGTTCATTGTTTACTTTATAATAATCGCAGGTGGTGTTTATGTATTGTAATAAAGAAATACAAGTGTAGGCTGCTAATTTTTATTGGTTATAAATGATGCACATTGTTGTCTCTTTATATCTTATTTCTAAGTTTTTGTATATCATTTTTAACCAGGTCAAGATCCAAAGGAGGTTAAAAAGAGTGCTGGAAGGAATGAGAATAAGATGAGCAATTCAAAGGGGAAAAAACAAAAACAAAAAACAAAAATACTATGAAGATGGAACAATGTATTTATAATTGTTTTTGGAGTCATTCAACATTAACTTGGCAGATGATTCAGCAAAATTAGTTTTATTAATGTCATTTTATGTTCCGAATTTGGTTTGTATACCATTTGTGCCTGGATTGGTCCAAATGGTCCAACTTTAATTCCCACTAAACGATGTCATAGGTCATGTATGTCCACCTGGTGACTTGGGCTAACTTATACTTCTCGCATTTGATGAGTCCTTTCTCGATTGGTGGGGTGGGTTAATTATAAGAGTTGTATTTGGTGGCGTTTAGCACTTTAGCTTGTTGGTTGGAATCACTACATATATGATTGATCATATGATGGATAGGAAATCGGTAGGGGTGGAAATTTTCGATATGAAGGAACACTGGTTGCTCACATGTCATGTTCGGGGTGACCCGCTTACCAGTTTATTGTGTGGGCCGTGTTTAAGTGATGATGGGTTTGCCAACAAGTTTAAAATCAACCACTCAATGAGTGGCCTAGTGGTTAAAGAGCTTGACACTATCACACTGAAATGTTGTTTTAAGTTCAATTCCTATGTGCAAACAACCGTGAAGTGACCACGTCAACCTCCTGAAAATGAAAAGTTTTACTTGGTTTGAGTCTGTGTGGCGGTGGGTTCAAACCCTGTTGATTAGTCGGTCAAAATTTTCGAAAACCATGATTTAAAAAAAAAAAATAAAATAATAAAAAAATAAAAAAAATTATATTTGGTTTTAGAGGATAAGTGAGTCGACCCACAAAACCATTAAACTTGTTTAACTTGTATGGCGAGACAACTTTTAGATCAAAATGCAACTTCAAATGCATACAGTCCTATCATTTAAATCGGAAGACCATCATGAGTATCATCTTATTGAAGATAACAGACTGTTGTCATTGTTTTTGTTGCTTTATTCTTGGTTGTTTTTGTTACTCCTGGGCAAATACATGTAGATGCGAAAAAAAAAAAAACAAAAAAACAAAAAAAAAAAACAAAACAAAAACAAAAACCTTTCTAACTTGTATGCAACAATCTATGGATGGTTTGTAACACCCCAACCCGACAAGGGTAGAAGTGCCACATTATGGTGACATATCAAAGCATTCAAAGCATACAACGCAAGCGGAAGACTTAAAACAAAAAGTTACAAGGGAAAAATCTAAAAGTACAAATGAATACTAATGCTATAAAAGAAAGGAAAGTACAATAAAGTCTAAAACTAATCCAAGTCCAAAACTAGTCCAGATGAAATGGGCTTCTAGTCCATGGGGTAGTCCACTAAGAGCTCCTATGCACTCTTCACCCAAACCCAGCTTCCGAACTAAAAGCTGCCACATGAAAAGAAATGCGGCTGAGCTTAAAAAGCCCAGTGAACAGATGTATAGCAAAACAAACGGATAATCGAAACGTATAAAAGTATAAGAAGAGAAAACATAAGCTCCTGCTGAAATGAAATGTCATCTGTCAAATGCATAAGAGGTCAACGAATAACTGAACAAATATGATAAGTCAACTGAATGAAGCACATGAAGAGTCTAATAGTAATAATCAAACGAAATGAAGCATCATAGATATATCAGGCATAAACAAATCATAATAGAATTAAGAGTACGTATCAACAAAGGCTTGTCCACCAGAGACACTCGAATGGACATAAGAAATAAAGGAAAGCCACGAGCCGACCTACCAGAGACACTCGAATAGGTCTAATCACATAATCATATATCCGTCAATTCATAGGGTGTACAAGGAGCTGCAGACTCCATTGTACCAGAAGTGAAAGGGGTACAAGGCACGTACAGCCAATCACTGTCTTCTCAAAACAAAACATAACCTAGGATGCATTCATACGCTCCCTGAAACAAAATACATATAACAGAATGGCCATAGGTGCACATAATCATATCATACCATAACAGAAGGGAACGCCGGGGACTAATCACACCGCCCCAGATAGTGTCATGCCACCGGTGCCTCGATGACACGCCCATGGTACCTCCATGAGTAGTTAGTAAACTCGGGCATCAAAACAGAACATATCAAACAGACAAAGCAAAGCTATCCATAATCATAACAAAGCTCCCAGAGCATAACAGAACAGAATCTCACATAAAGAGATAGTAATCAGATCATCATATCAGAATGGATACCAAACAGAATCATATCAATGATAATATCAAATGGATCAACGGATCATATCAAAGAAAATGAATCAAATTTAAAGGATCGAAAGTCATGAGATCAGAACCCTTAATGAGATAGGGTAGAATATCTGTACCTTAAGCAAATGAAAGTAAAATCTAAAGAAAGCACAAGCAGAAACCAACTACTCCTTCTTCACCGGCTCTACACGAATTAATAAGCGAGTATTACTGACGAGCTCATTTTAATCAAAGTGTTCTTTTAGGTTTTATTTCTATTTTAGGTATCTTTCCATATTTAGCAGGTTTCTATATTTAGTAACTTTCCACATTTAGTAACTTTCTATTTTTTGCAGGTTTCCAGAATTAGTAAGTTTCCATTTTTAGAAAGTTTCCTTATTTAGTAAGTTTCCAAAAGTAGCAGGTTTCCAAAAATAGAAAGTATTAATCTTTTAGTTGCATTAAGTCTTAAAATACATATTTTATACATTTAGGGTTTATTTTAGCTTATTATCATAGTTTAGGGTTTAGTATAACAACTTTCCATAATTTAAGGTTTATATTGAAAATATAGTAAAGTTGAAGGTTTAATATGAAAATATTGCAAGTTCTCAACAATTTACATAAGTTACCCATAAATTAACATTATTTACTGTTTAAACCCTCAAGTTAACCAATTTTACAATTTAAACCCTTAACATGCATTAATTACAATTTAGGTCCTTATAATTATATAATTAACAATTTAATCCAAAAGAATTCCATATTTACCAAACAAGCACATTACTTTACTAAATTTCAGAATGTCACATCAGAGTTTACATATAGTACTATTCAGCCCCTTAGATTTCAGAATTTACACAATTAGTCCCTTAAGTTTACAAAACTTATTAATTTAATGATAATTCCATAATAATTACACATTAGGCCCATAAATACTCAAAATTACACAAAACACTCTTAGTATTATTATTTACTCAAAATAACTTCAAGTTTCCAGAATTTACGTCTCTAGTCCCTCATTTTCTATTTATTTTAATTTCACATAATAATTAATTAATAATTACATATTAAGTCCTTTTAATTATGAAAAACATCCAAACAACCCATGAACTATTTTTACCCAATTTCTAACAGATTTAAATAAGTTCTAATTCAGTCCACAAGTTTCAGAAAATTACAAAACAACCCCTACACTTATTTATTTAAATCGATACACAAATAAAATACCACAAACCCTAAACTTAATTCCCAATCATTACACCATCATTCCCAACAAACTTAATCCTCATTAAATGACCAGATTTCATGTTCAAAACCCTAACCCTAGGTCGATTAGTTTAGGGCTCCATTTATTTATTTTCTTTTTAATTTTAAAGATTAGAAACAATTCCACAAATCATGATCCAAGCCTCCACAATTTTAACCAGTATTTTTCTGAGTTCATACACATTATATAGAGTCCACGAAAATTCATATCGAATTATTTGGAGTTTTAACACGTTTTTTAAGGTTTAATTTGCAAACGATTTATAGAGCATGCATGGTTCGTGTTTATTATTTTATTTGGGTCTCATATGATGTAAGAAACATGGGAAAAATACCAGATTAATTTTTTGGACGTGTAGAACGAACTTAACGAATTATGGTCCTTAGCGAGCACCACCACAACAAGAATTTCCCCACGAGCACACGACTGATCCCACGACCTTGTAATCATTTTTGACAGACCATATATGATGTAAGGAACTCAGGAAAAATGGAAAAGAAAATTATAGAAGGTCGAACGATTCAAAAGGAATTTTACCTCGTTAATGAACAAGAATTCGACAAAAGGAATTATAGGCCTCCAAAACTCGAACCACTATTTTCTGAGATTGTTCTAGCCTTTTAGAAGCCACGAAATTTATGCCAAACCTCCAGGGAAATGGTATAGGATCGAATGGAATTTTTGAGTGTGTTTTAGGGTTTAGTAATTAATCGGTTCTCAAAAAAAAGTAGAGATGATATATTACGTTTTATAAAAGATATGGGAATCATATAGGCCGAGATTTTGGGTCTAAAATAGGCTAGAATCAATCTTGAAGCTTTCCAAATTTATTTGCTCTTATCTCTTATTTTCTTTTAATTATTTGTACAAGTAACAAAATAAATATTTTGGACCTTCTCTTTTAATTTAGGCATGGCCTATAATTTATATTTGGGCTTTTATAATTTAATTTTGACTTATAAAAATATTAGGATTCATAGTTCATATATTTATAGTGTTTTAGGAATTATTTTGTAATTGTTATGAATAATTATATGTGGATGTCCATATAGCCCATAATAGGCCCACGACCCATGTTAGCTATTAGGGTTTTGCCCTAATGTTTGTCTATATATACTCTTTGTAAATCTCCTTGTTAATGATCAATTAAAAGAATATTTTCATTCCCTCAATCTTGTTTATAACACGTTATCAGCACGCTCTACGTGTGTTTCGCATTTAAATCGCTAGAGGTACGTCATCGAACTTTTATACCTATTGAATCTATCTGCCACGTCTTTCTTACTTTTGGATGAAGTCGTACTATTTTATTAGAAGCAAAGTAATTAATGCGATCTATAACTAATTTAGCTCTTATCATATATAATGTGGTTTTCTTGATCATCTATCGTTTGTTAGAATGAAAATAATATGCTTCCGTTCTGCATTATCTACGTTTTTGTTTATATTGACAATGTTGATAATGGTAGATCTCTCAACACATAATCTTTTTGTAAGTCTACTTTTTCCTAGCTTTACATCATGCANTTGTTATGAATAATTATATGTGGATGTCCATATAGCCCATAATAGGCCCACGACCCATGTTAGCTATTAGGGTTTTGCCCTAATGTTTGTCTATATATACTCTTTGTAAATCTCCTTGTTAATGATCAATTAAAAGAATATTTTCATTCCCTCAATCTTGTTTATAACACGTTATCAGCACGCTCTACGTGTGTTTCGCATTTAAATCGCTAGAGGTACGTCATCGAACTTTTATACCTATTGAATCTATCTGCTACGTCTTTCTTACTTTTGGATGAAGTCGTACTGTTTTATTAGAAGCAAAGTAATTAATGCGATCTATAACTAATTTAGCTCTTATCATAATGTGGTTTTCTTGATCATCTATCGTTTGTTAGAATGAAAATAATATGCTTCCGTTCTGCATTATCTACGTTTTTGTTTATATTGACAATGTTGATAATGGTAGATCTCTCAACACATAATCTTTTTGTAAGTCTACTTTTTCCTAGCTTTACATCATGCATGCATGATACATAACAATGATGTGTACGTACGTTTAGTAGTTTCGTCGTACTGATTTTGCCCAGTGATCAAGGCTAAACCAATCTAAATTATCGAAGTGATCAAATTGTTATTCTCCGATAAGCCAAAATAAATTTGGTTGGACTGGTTTTAGAGTCGAATTATTATTTTAAAGTCGATTAACTCGCGGATTAGAAACTACAAACAAAACAAAAGTTTCAAACTGGTTTGATTTAAAAAATTCATAGTCCTCATATTTTAATAGTAGCAATCATCAATGTTATAGTCAACTCTATTCTACATCAAACTAAAAAGTTTTATTGATGGTGTGCTCGATTGAATAAAACATGTAAATATGCTCTGTCGTCCATACTTGATCAAACTATTGGGAGTAACGAAAGTTGATAGTAAAATTTTGAAAGATATGTGTTAAAATTAGTATATTATACTAGTTAAGTAATTTGTGATTTATGTTTAAAGGCTTTGGCTTAGGTCACTTTGAGCATTATGAGATTAGATATATAATGTGAATTTATATGCTAGTATATTGTGATTTTTTTAAGTAATTTTGAATCATTAGATCATATGATGTTGACACAAAATTGATGTAATGTAAATTATGCGTTTTGGCTTATGATTTGTGCATGAATTTTTCTTAGTTTATTTGTTTAAGTTCTGCTCTATTTTGATGTCCACTGACACGATGTATAGTTTGCATATACTTTGCGCTCATTTAGTTTTGCATCATTTGTGTTTGCTTTGTGCACACTATTAATATTTATGTGCGTATTTGATTTTTGATGCTAAAATTTGGATATTATGAAAATAATAACGAAGTCACGATCGACAAAGTAAAACATGAATCTTGTAGATACAAATGTGAAGTTGATTATTTGAGATAATTTTAAAATTGCAGTTCTTAATACAACATGTCATACGTAATCGTTGGATAAACTAATACTTCTAAGTATAGCTTATATGTTATACTAAGGTGATATATGAATATTATATGATAGAAATTTTCTAAACTGATATTTATTTAGTACTAAGAAAATATGATTTTTTCAAGGATATAATAAACTTGTCTTATGATTAAATATGCTTTACACTCTATAAAAAAAATATGTTATGACGTAGCTCATTGTTGTTTGTTACAATATGCCTTAACTATGTGATTAAACTTGCGATATTTTGTATGGGCTTGAATTTGTAGTATTCACGTTGATATGCATTAAAGCGATATTCGGTTTGCCTATACTTGTGTGCTAATTGATATTGGTATTATTTGAGTTGACGCTACAAACATTAAATCTTACACATGTACAGATAAGACCACCACTTAACAGTAAAAAGTGTGTTTGTGTTTTGCATCAATAAGACTTAAATTGTTTATAATCGCATAAATTAATGAGTTTCATTCCCTGCTGCCTGACACGACAAATGAGACAAATGTCTCATTAAATTATAGTTATAAATATGAGAATATGATGACTTAATTAACTCATATTATACCATTAACTTTAGATACGGAGTATGTTTTGATTTATCGTATCATGTGTTTTTATTTGCTTGTGAGATACTTGATTAATTGATGAATGGCATACTTTAGTGGTATAGATCATGCTTTATTATTTGATAATGCTATAAGGTAATGTAATATTATATTAAACTATGTGAAAGCTATAAAAGAGCTTATAAGATTTTGATTTGAGAAATGTGATGTTGTATTAAAATCTCCTTATTATTTGAGGTTTACATAGAAAGTGCAATCCAAGCACATGTGGTCATAAACTAGAGTTTATGAGCCAAGATTATTTTATTGAGTGGCATGACCGGTTAGACCATTCCGGGTCAATGATGATGCGAATGTATAAAAGAACAATAAGTTTCTTCAAAGATAGATTTGATTTTTCTCATTGGAAGTTAATTGTTCATATGATACCACCATATTAAAGTAAGGACTTTGTCCTATAAAGTTTTGGAAAAAATATAAAGGGGATGTATTCAGGCCTATACATCCGCCATGTGAATCATTTTGAGTTTTGAAATCGATGCATCGTCAAAATGATCATCAAATATGCAACTTAAGGTTAGCATGGTTAGTGGATCGACGTATAAAATGCGAGCACGGTTTTCCAAATTAAATCATTGAGAATGGTGGTGAATACTTCCAAGTATTGGGCGATTATCGGAATAAGTGTTGAACTTAAAAGTAGCCCATGTTCATACGCGAATTGCTTTTGTTGAAACGTTCATAAAACGTCTTCAGTTGATTGTAAAGCCAATAATATATGAGAACAAAACTTTAAGTTTATGGGGCATGTTATGACATATGAATTCGCATCTTGCCAGCAATCTATAATGAATCCTCCCCGTTAGATGGTTTTGGTCACAAACCATATTTCCCATGTGAGATTTTGTAATTGTGTGATACATAGTAAATCCACCACAACACACAAAATGAGATGTTTAAATTGATAATTCATTCAGGGGGAGAGAATGAGCAGCGAGAAACTTGGAATGAATTAAGATATAATGTTGATCCTCACACTAATGAACGTGAACCTAAAGTTCAAGGGACAAATAACATTCCAGATCTAGTAAATGTCAGACATGTTTAGTGAACTAAAGAAGTGACTAGATCATATATACGCTGCTAGTGCTCCAATTACAATGTATGTCCCACCAGTAAAACCAATGATTGGTAGTAATTCTATGGCACGTCTGCAACGTGATAGACTAATCGATTCCAAATAAAAGTCCTCGATTGAAGTGATAAAATAGAGCAAGAAAATTAAGATGGTCAAATCGAGGGAATAAGACCCCATGATAGTCAAGAGACACTAGACATGAAGGTTACTGAAAAACCCCGGGTACATGAAAAACTATGAGATCTCAATAAATGATATATAATGTCTAGTAAAGTGTGGAATCGAAAAATAATGAATCGACGTCGATAGTACTATTGTATATGATAATGGGCATGGTAATGATTATGAAAATAAATAAGATAGCGCTAGAATCATGGTGAGGATCATGAAAACATACATGCAGGAAGTGCATATGTATAAATGAATGGCCAAAAGATGTAAAGACGCAAAGAACTAATGAAAGATTGAAGTCTCTTGTGATGAGACATGATTACTGGGACTTGAAGTCCGTATATATGAATATGTAAACTTATTGGATATGCATCAGTCTTTATGAGAAAATTAAATCAAATTATTCATAAGGTACAAGTGATGGCACACGTATATTTTCTCAAAGACTTGTAAAGGATAATGCACATACATTGTATGTTCACATGTGGTGGATCCAATAATGTATTTATTAAGTCTGAAGTAATTGATATGCGTCTAAATGATAAATGAATAGAGCTCGTACGAGATTTTATTATAGGATATAAAATGCATGAAGCATGCTAGTGATTTTTAATGCTTAAAGCATGTGAGAGAAGTTCTCGAGAACACTACTTGATTGTATTGAAATAATCATGTGTTTGACATATATGTTATAATCGTCTTAGTGTATAGTAAATGTGCCAAATAAAGAATTTTGCTTTCCTATGAAACTTTATAAAGAGATCTAGATGTGAATATATTTTAAGTTTCATACAAGTTGATTTTATGATTGTAAAGACGATTGAATGCATAGTTGAATTTGAAACAAAAAGACACAGCTTGTCTTAAGTGATGAATTGAACAACTTAAAGATGTAATCATTATGCATCATGAAAGCTAAGGAAGGATGCTACTTGTCCAACAATGGNACTAAACAAATTCTTACTCTATCTTTATCGCGTATAGTCAACCTTAATCTGCACCGTATTTCTAGATGACGAGAATCGAACCGTGTTGTTAGTTATTCTAGACTTCATTCCTTACACGTATCCTCAACTTTTCGCGAGTGAACCGTCAAGAGATAAAGCGAGTTAAGCTCCTGGACGGAGCTCTCTTAAGGGGTACGTACTGTGACAATTCATAAATTTCATGTCACTAATTATTATATTTTTATTATTTAACTATTTTTTTTATAATTAACTTTGTCGGAAGTTATCCTCGTACATCGTGTCACGTTCAAGTTAATTCAACCAATACTTGGCTACACCAAGTCTACACTTTTTATGTATTTTCGGTTCCTTACAATCCTCTTTGAAAAGTCATAATTCACTTTTTCCATTTTTTATGTAAACCTTGCACCTTTTATGTTTTACGCGATTTAAATTTACATTTTATGGTTTTTAACAACGTGAATCAACCATAGACTATGAAAATTTTACATGTTTTATGCATTTTAACCTATTCTCATATTTACAAGTGAGTTTTATACTTGTCGTTTCATTTTTATCAAGAACCTGCGNTGTCGTTTCATTTTTATAGTTTACGTCACTTTTATCAAGAACCTGTGTCACCAAACGCGTTTTAACTCCCGGTTTCAGTTTTAACGATGTTTAAACCCTTCGATGAACTTACCACTCATCTAAAATACTTAAATAGGTTATGTTAATAAGTTTTAACATTTTTTTAAGGTTTGTATTTTTACATCTCCTAATTTTACGTTAAGCGTCTTAAAACTTTACTTTTGCAATTACCGGGATCAAACTACGCCCCATAGCTCAAAGTTATAACAAAACTACTCACTCACTCTCCACTAAACACATCTAATGACACCAACATGTGGTGTGAGATGTTTTGTCATGTTATTGTTCACTTGACATCCATGTGTCCTAATTTTTCTTCCTATGTCTACCACTATCTATACTAACATCAAATCTACTCACACATACATGCAAATATTAGATCAACTTCATATTTCTTCTTTTTCTCTCTATGTGAACGACCAAGAACAGCTCCACAAACACCATAAAAATTTTTAAAAGTCATTTTGTAAGGTAAAACTAAATGTGCAAGAAGCCTTGTATCATTCTTGCACCAAAACCCTTTAAAAATAAAGTTTTCTTATAATTTATGCAAACTTTTCTATAACCTTTTTAGACCTATAATTTTTATGGAAAAACACTCTTATTAGAGTCCTAATAATGTGTAAAAACTTTTGTTTATAGATTTGTAGTTGTGGTTTAATGATTTGTTCCAAATGGTGAGCTCAAAATCTAGTTATTTTGATTTCTAACATATTTTTGACATCATGCAATGAAGAGAAATTATAGAT
>LBNU01026721.1:22427-37684 GCA_014162995.1 Artemisia annua | reverse complement strand
CCTAGTGGAGGAGTAATTGATCCTCTCCCAAGCCTATGGTAATCTATTTGCTATGACAGGTAGTGAGTGACTTTATTCCATTTCCAATGTAGTTATATAGGTTTATAACACCCGAGAGATGAGAGTATCCAAACACTATTTGTGAGCTGCTAGTGTATGATTTCCGTGCTTATTATGATTATGGTCGAATAACTATTTGTTGTAATTACTTTTATATTAGTGTTAAATGATCTCTAACTCTTATTTTGATTGGAATAAAAGCCTATTTGCTTGAGGACAAGCAAACCTCAAGTGTAAGGGTATTTGATGAGGTGAAAAGTGTACCCATTTTAGATGGTCATTTAAGACCTAATTCGGGTTAATATGATCAAATATTGCCTTAAATCATTCCTTTTGTCGTTTTAGGTACTTTTGAGAAGAATTCTAGAAAACACCTCAATTTTGACGTTTTTGGAGCATAAAGTGAAGAAAACGACAAAGTCTCAAAAGAATGCTGGAAATCCTTTCTGACGGCATCAGAGTCACAAGGTGACGCCGTCAGCCAACCAAGACAAAGGAGTGGAATTAGACTATACGTGACGCCCAAAGAAGAAAATGTGATGTTTACACATGACGGCGTCAGGTGTTAATATTCCTAGGCCGTCAGGTGTAATGCTAAAGAGAGATGACCTAGAGCAAGTTTACAAGTGACGGCATCAGAAGTAGATCTAGGCCATCCCAGAACCCTAATGGCGGCGAGCTGACGGCGTCAGAGCATATAAGCTGACGTTGTCAGAGTGTATTTTTTATATATACTATTATATTTTTCATTCATTGGTGTGCAACTTTTGGGAACAAAACCCTAGACGATTTTGACAGCTTTTTCAAGGGTTTTTCCCCCTTGACTCTTCCATGTTCAATTAAAGATAAGTCTCCATTCAAATTAATCAATATGTCTATGTGTTGGTTAATTATATCTTATGCTTGTCTTTCAATTAACATGCTAGGCTAGGTTTATCTTGTGTTTGCTTAGATCTAATGAAACCTAACTATTGATTATTGGTTGTTGGTGTGTTATTAATTGTATTGGATGATTGTTTATTGATGTTAGGCTTAAGAAAACTGGCCAACCTCCTGTATGGTAACGTGCTTGAACGTCTTAAGAAACATGAACCAATGCGTACTAGGATTTTATGGTTGTATTAAATGCATGAGCGAATTCTAATGATCCCATGTTAGGAGCTTCTAGCAGGCTCGATATAGGAGTGAAGTAGGAGCTTATAGAGTTGGGGAAGTACGTACGCCACTCCATGAATGGTATTAAGGAATACACCCATCATCCACGCAATTAATACACACTAATTAACTGATAAAAAATAGTTAGGGAGTAAGGAAATCTAAGTAAACACACTTGTCTCCATATAAGTTTCACAACCTTTTATTTTCTTGTTATTTCATTTTAATTGCAATAGTAGTTTTTGGGTTAGTTGACTAGCAACTAATTCCGCCCACTCCTTCAAACCCGAGATTTTACTTGCTTTCTAAAAAAATATAAAAAATACGAAAATAATCATCCCTCATCCTTCGACATATTAGTGTAGTTTTTCATACCTAATGAACACTATTCCCTGTGGAGAAGTATCAATCCCCCGTACTTACCACTACACTATACTACATCGGTCAGGTACACTGCCTGGTGGGGTTGTAAGCCTCTTGAGATCCCTTGAGAGATAAAACTTGTTGTGTGGTCGCAATCCCGCGTATCAGTGAAAAAGGTATAGATTGCATCTTCATTGGGTATGCTGAGCATTCCAAGTGTTATAGGTTTTATGTTATAGAACCTAATGATTATGTGTCGGTAAACTCTATAATAGAGTCAAGAGACGCTATATTTGATGAAGAGCGGTTCACGTCTATACCTAGACTAAGAGGTATGATTCAGCCATCTTCAATTAAGATAGCTGAAGATGAGGTTGAAGGTACTGATGATGTACCTGGTCCATCTGTTCCTAGAAAAAGCACTAGAACAAGAAAAGCTAAGTCTTTTGGGTCTGATTTTCAACTTTATTTAGTTGAAGGAACAAGAGATAAGACTTTATCTCTACGTGAATATTGTTTCATTATTGAGGAGGATCCAAGGACCTTGAGTGAAGCAATGGCTTCTAGGGATGTTGCTTTTTGGAAAGAAGCAGTTCAAAGTGAGATTGATTCCATCATGCAAAATGATACTTGGGAATTAACTGATTTGCCTCCTGGATGCAAAGCATTAGGATGTAAATGGATCCTTAAAAGGAAGATGAAAGTGGATGGTAGCATTGATAAGTATAAAGCCAGATTGGTTATCCAAGGCTTTAGACAAAAGGAGGGAATTGACTTCTTTGATACTTATGCTCCTGTTGCTAGGATTTCCACTATTAGATTGTTGTTAGCTCTTGCAGCTATACATGATCTAGTTATTCACCAAATGGATGTGAAAACTGCATTCTTAAATGGTGATTTGGATGAAGAAATTTACATGAAACAACCTGAAGGGTTTGTAATGCCTGGACATGAAAATAAGGTATGTAAATTGAAGAAATCATTGTATGGTCTGAAACAAGCACCAAAACAATGGCATCAAAAGTTTGACGATGTGGTCTTGTCTAATGGTTTTTCTTTAAACCAAGCTGACAAGTGTGTGTATAGCAAATTTGATGCTTCTGGTAAAGGAGTAATAATTTGCTTATATGTGGATGACATGTTGATCTTTGGTACTGACCAAGATCAAGTTGATAAGACAAAGGAATTCTTGTCATCTAGTTTTGATATGAAAGATCTGGGGGAGGCAGAGGTGATTCTTGGTATTAGAATCAAACGAGGAAACAATGGTATCTCTATTTCTCAATCTCATTATATTGAGAAGATACTGACAAAGTTTAACTTTGCTAATTGTTCTCCTGTTTATACTCCTGTAGATCCTACTGTGAAGTTTCGACCTAATAAAGGAACTCCAGTGAATCAACTAGATTATTCTAGAGCTATTGGATGTCTTATGTATGCCATGATTAGCACTAGACCAGATATAGCTTTTGCTGTAGGAAAGCTTAGTAGGTACACTAGCAATCCTAGTGCTCTACATTGGCAAGCTTTGGGTCGAGTGTTTCAATATTTGAAAGGAACCATGAATTATGGTTTGACTTACAGTGGTTATCCTTCTGTTCTAGAAGGTTATTCCGATGCTAGTTGGATTAATAATATGGAAGATCACTCATCTACGAGTGGTTGGGTATTCCTTCTTGGAGGAGGTGCTATTTCTTGGGCTTCAAAGAAACAGACTTGTATTACAAGCTCAACAATGGAGTCTGAATTTGTTGCTTTAGCAGCAGCTGGTAATGAAGCTGAGTGGCTGAGGAATTTGGTTTATGAAATTCCTTTGTGGCCTAAACCGATATCTACCATTTCTATCAGATGTGATAGTGCAGCTACCTTGGCTAAGGCTTATAGTCAAGTGTACAATGGCAAGTCTAGACACTTAGGTGTTAGACATAGCATGATTCGTGAGCTTATCATGAATGGTGTGATATCTGTGGAGTTTGTAAAAACTCAACTGAATTTAGCCGACCATTTAACCAAAGGGTTAGCAAGAGATCTCGTACACAAGGCGGCTATTGGGATGGGTTTAAAGTCTATCTAATTAAATCCTTGTATCAAGATACCCAATTCCCATCTAACGTAATGTTAAATGCTGAATTCAATGAGGAAAGCTTGATATCTTTGGATTGGAACACATAATTACATCATCCCACGGTATGTGTTCAGAACTGCAAGATAAAGGAGGTTGAAATAATATTTCTTAATGGCTTTTTGACAAATTGCATGTGCAGGTGCAAGAGTAAGAAACCACCTATATAAGCATGAAGTTTAGCTGCTTCAAGAAGCTCGGGACTTGGCTTTGATATGCTTATTGAAGGATACACAAGCTAGTAAAACATAGTGTCAAGTGGAACATGTGAATGTGTAAACTGTTGTGTATATTATCTTCATGTATTCACAATGAATAGAAAGAGTTCAATCCTTTAGTGACACTCTGATATTCGAATATTTGGAATGCTAATGTACTAATGTGAAATTCAATCGTCGCGACATTTCATTTATGCATCAGTTTGTTGTTTGTTATGAGTTTGTTTTAAGTTAATCAAGATTACACTTAAATGGGGGGAGGATTGTTGGTGATTTTGCATTACCGATATGATTTAAGTGTAATGGATTGACTTAAGTGACCAATGTATAATCATGATAAATGTTCACCAAGTCGGGGTTGTGCGGAGTGCACACTTGTATGACGTTATTATGATCCCGAATCACGGGGGTCCGGGGGCAGCGCCCACGGTAGCGGGGTTCCAGGGGCGGCAGCCCCTTGTAGCAGGGTCCAAGGGGCGGCAGACCCTCGCTGGGGTCGAGCTGTGTTAAAAACGCACTTAAAAATAAAAATACCCGTTATTTTGGACCATTTATTTTTCCTGCGAATTTAACTGAATTGTTGGTTATGATAACTGCTATGCAGTTATAACCGAACTTCAGTTTTGTTGGTCATAAATGTCTCTTCTTTCTGGTTCTGTTTCATAACATCAAAAAAAACATTCTCGGTTCAAATCTAAGTTTTATCCGATTTGAGATTTCGATAGAACCATCGAAATACTTCGATCTGATAGTGTTTACACGACTCTCAGATTACTGTGATCCATAAAATTTCTAACAAAATCAATGAACTTCCTATAACAGTCTTTCATTGCTTCTTCATCATCCTTTGTCAGGCCTTCTAAGTTGGCAATTGTTCAGGTGTTGTTTTCTGTTTTGAAACAACAAGCCTTCAACCAAGACTCTTCCATTCCAACGTGTTCCTTTGGTGTCTTTTCCCTCTTTTAATCTTCATGATCAAAACTTTAATCACAACTTGTAATCTTGCAACCTTTGGTCCTGATTTGTTTTTCCCAGGTTTGAACCTTTGGCTCTTGATACCACCGTAGAATGGATGTTGATGCACAGGTTCTACCAACACAAGATTCACAAGATTTAACAAGAATCTGATTCTATAATATAAACAACATAAGATGGATTACATTGTTGTACAATACACTCTTTATAAACGTTACATGTACATACATATATATACTAAATGAATGATTGCGAGTCAACCATTGTGACTGTTCATGAATCGGTGTAACCGAATTCTGTAACTACCTTCTAACTACCATAACTAACTTAACCGCTATTCGGTTATAAACTATCTAGTTAACAAGTTCAGCCCTTAGGCTTTTGTTTATTATACATACAAGACTTATGCAATTAAAAAAGGTCTAACATCCGGCTTCTTTGACACAGCTACATACACCTGCTTAGGTTTAGAAGAGCTAAATTTATCCCATTTGCCCACATCAATACCACAAAATGACTTTTTTCTTAAGGCATTTGAACCCCAACCTTGTTTCCTTTAGCCTTACGATTCTTAGCCTCAGTGAAACCGTCATCAGTCTTATTCAATGTAGTAGAAGCTTCGTCATCAGTCTTATTCAATGTAGTAGAAGCTTCAATTGCCCCATTATTGTCACTACGAACCGCCTCCTTAGGAATAGCCATACTAACTTCGCTATTCAAAACAGAATCCACATTTAGTTTATCTAGAGAACATGCAAAGCTAATATGACCCCATGAATCAACACACATGAAACTTGTTAAAGCATCCGGCATATTAGGTTTCCCTACTTGCATGGCAATCAAGCTGAAGCCATCCTCTGAACGTCATCATGTTTCTCACCTTGGAGCAGGTAAATATTATCATCCTCAAATCTTTTACTATCCATCCCTTGGATATTTTTACAGCATTTATATTCTTAAATGAAGTTAAAGCTCGACCAGCATAGCATTTACCCTTATCCAAGTATTTTTTTTTCTAGCTTGTGTCCTTGCCATTTAAGGTTATTTTAGACATTAAATTACTTGAACCTGGAGACCACTTTCATCATGTTTTCGTATATACAATTCATTACTGTCTCCTTTGTTGGACAACCAAAGAAGTTCGTTAAAAGCATTGAATCAGGTTGAATACAATTTTAAGCAAGTACAAGACTGCCCTTATTTTCGTTCACATCTTCTGCAGTTGAATAAATTCATCAACGAAGAACCATATTAAGAAGTCATTGAATATATACATGGGACTGAAGTTCTTTGTCCCTTTTACCAATGGAAACTCCATTTGCAAAAACTCGGGCTAAAAAAGTATTATAACAACCAACATTGTACTGGATAGCTGTTCTTTTCGTTCCTCTCTGGCACAATATCAATGAAATTTGGTTAAAGTACATTTTACTTCTGCCACGTCCATCTTTATGCTTACAATCAAGATAAGAGGGTGCAAAAATAAGGTAGTGAGTGATCGTTAAGTTTCTAGATGGGTTGTTATAAGTTTCCAGATCGAGTGACTTGAGACAATTTATTGAATGGAATTTTACACTACTAATAAAGATGGAGAAATCAGGTAACTGAATGAGGCAAGACCAAAATTATATAAAAAAGCCAAATATTGAGCTTCTCTTCAACTATATTAAGCTTTACTTCTACAATGGATCTCTACTAGAAATAGCAAAATTTTCCTCAAATTGGCAGAGTGGTTTGGGGAATCCTTGTTACTCACTTTCAATTTCTGTATAATGATCTCTTTTCGCTTCGAGCCACTTGGTAGGATGCTTATAAAATCTCAAGTTTATGCTAAATTATAACAGATATTCTTTTTTGTCAATTTGTTTTCCTCAAAAAACACGGATAGGAGACAATCATATTTTCTGGTTGGATGATTGGGCCGGAATATTCAAACATGCCGATAAATTCTCAAGCTTTTTTAATGTGCTTTGGAAGCATCGACAATTTGCAGATTATGTGACCACTTTAAGTTTAATGGTGTCTCTTATGTTAGGTCTTTCGAACTGATTTAGGATGATTGGCTACTTAATTTTCATGTTCCATGTTCGTTGAGCAACACCTACTGCTTAGCTAGCTTCTGCTTGTTTCGTTTGTTCTGTTCCTCTAGCCCCTTGCTAGAGATCGATGGGGTGCTGGTTTCAATTAAAAGACTCCAGCCTTAAATAGAAACACACTTACAATGCATAAGTACTGACATTCCATTTATAGCAGTTAAATATCCATGCTTACAGGTTCTTATAACTGGATCATGTCATATAATTGTTGTACAGTGATTGTAATCCAACATTCGTATATTAATATTTTACCAACTATAAAAATGTAATTTAATGTCATTATAGATGGAAAACGATACAAATAAGACAACCCCTACTCACTATAATCGCCGTTCCTCATTCGCTTTCCCAGAACCTAAAGTTGGGGGAGCAATTATGCACGAACTTCTTAAGAAAGCTTGAATAGAATCGACTTGGGCTTGTGTCGCACGATTTCGCTCCTCCAATGCACGAACTTGTTGTGCCATCACTCTATTTTGAGTCTCAAGCATGTCAGCAACTTCTCTCTGTGTGTACGATGGCTCTTGGGATTGGGGTTGTAAGTGGGCGCTTGAACTTGAGGTCATGCCCGTGTTAACCTTCTATCTGTATCAGGATTATATCCAAGGCTAGAGCCTCAGACTTGTTCCACAATTTGCGCATCTATCATCGGAGTTGAACCGCTCGCTTGACTCGATCGCAAACTTCCCATTTGTTGCTGTGTAGTTACAAAACACAAACGTTAATTTAACATTCACGAAACACCATTTCTCGATCGTTCTTCAAGGGAATAATAAGAGGACATGAACATTTGACTCAGACTAGTCACAACTCACAAGCATTTTAAGCTGAGTTTCATTTAAAAATTCTATTACTATTATTGAGTACTTTATATACTCAAATCATCACATGTATAGGAGTTACTTAGCCTTTTTAATTGAAATGACCAAAATATTTATCCTTGTATGAATACACATTTCATGCCCATGCTCTTATGTGCATTAATTTATTATTATTTTTTATTTATATATTTATTTATTTTATATTATATTTAGGGTCTATAGAAGAAGCTCGTTCAATTACAAGTGGGGTGTCTTCTACTTAGGTTGAAGCCGTTGAATATATATATATATATATATATATATATATATATATATATATATATATATATATATATATATATATATATATATATATATATATATATATATATAAATAATAAAAAAAAATAGTCGTCTTGAATCAAGGTAGCTATATCATTAAGGATTAGTACAAAAGGGATGTGGCGGCTATCATACTAGTTATGTAAAAATGTATAACAGTAGGATTTTATTATTATTTTTTTTTTATACCTCGTCTGTATACTTCTATCATTCATGGTAACGGATCCTGTAACACGTCTTCACCTGATAGAGAGATGTCAACATTAGAAGGCTGAAACATTTCACCGCCAAACGAAGAGGAGTTCGCATAAGGATCCTGGAACAATCGACTGATCGATGTCGAAGTACCAATCAAAAATAAACCTAATTACCTTATGCTAGATAGGGCAAGCGGGTATCGTATCCACGAGGAGTATGTGGTTTTAATTTAAGTTTTGGGGTGATCACTGATCAATAAAACTTTTGGTTTTGAAATTTAATTCTAATATAACGATTAAACTAATAATTAAACTACTAAATGTAAATAAGCAAATGAAACTTAATAATGAAACTATTAATTAACTAGAAATCAAATAAGCAATAAAAAGTAAATAAGCAAATAAAAGCAAGAGTTGTAAACAGTTGAGTAAAAAGCAATCCCTCTCGGCTCCGGATATATTGATAAGACCAAGTTACGAATTATTAATAATGTTTGCCTTCAAACCACATAGACATAGTTTGTATTAATTGAAAAGGACAATTTTGGGTACAAGTTATGTTCACCACATGAATCGTCTTAATCCCTAAATTAGTTGAACTCGGCACGTCTCATTGCCTAGCAATAACATGTCTTACAATAATCCATTCAATTAATTTAATAATTACTCAAATGAACAATTATGTGTACAAATTATGTTTAGCACACGACCGTCTTAACCCTTATACTAATTAAACTCGGCACAATCATTGACTCACAATAATATGTCTTATAATAATATGTCTTATAATAATTCAACCAAATAATTCAACCATGAAATGGCTCTTCTCCCAACTAAGCACTAAATTAGTTTCGGTGCATCTTTTTAACACACTTTCAAGCTGACCCAAACAGCTTTCAAAGGATTGGCCAAAGATGGAGAAATCATCCATAAATATCTCTACAGATTCTCCGACCATGTATGAAAAGATGCTCATCATACACCGCTGAAAGGTAGCAGGTGCGTTACACAGACCAAACGGCATTCGACGGAATGCAAATGTCCCATAAGGACATGTAAAAGTGGTGTTGGCCTGGTCATCAGGATGGATGGGTATTTGATTATACCCGGAGTATCGATCCAAAAAGCAATAGAACTTATGACCGGAAAGTTTCTCAACTATCTGATCAATGAATGGTAGTGGGAAATGATCTTTAGATGTAGCATTATTTAACTTACGGTAATCTATGCATACTCTCCAACCGGTCACTGGTCGGGTGGTGAGTTTTTCCCCACTCTCGGTTTCCACAACAGTGATACCAGCCTTTTTAGGCACCGTTTGCGTGGGACTTACCCATTTACTATCCGAGATCGGATAGATGATACCATCATCTAGCCATTTGAGAACTTTCTTCTTCACTACCTCCTTCATATTAGGATTCAAGCGCCTTTGCGCATCTCTTGATGATTTAACATCTGGATCCGTAACAATTCGGTGCATACATAATGACGGACTAATTCCTTTCAAGTCTGCAATTGTCCATCCCAGTGCTGCTTTATACTTGGAGAGCACTTTCAAAAGTGCTTCCTCTTGTGATCCAGAAAGATCAAAAGCAACAATAACGGGTAAAGTATTGTTAGGACCTAGAAAAGCATATTTGAGATTGACTGGCAAAGGCTTTAGCTCAAGAGTTGGAGGCACCTCTAGCGACGGCTTTGTGGCCATTTCAAAATTAGCAGGCAAGGGCTCCACTTTATAAGACCAAGGTGGTCTTTGATGGTCCAAGGAACTGACCAAACACTCTTGAATCTCTTGTACTTCAGCAACATCGAGAATCTTATCATTCTCACCAGTTAGATACAATTCTAAAGGATCATCATCAAGCATACGGGGTGCATGCTTTAGGACTTCCTCATCGATCACATCCACCTGGTAACATTCATTCACAGTAGGAGAATTCCCAGAATTAAACACATATAATCTTAGCTTCTTATTACCGAATGCAATATCCATGGCGCCAGTACGACAATTAATCCTAGCATCTATTGTGGCTAGGAATGGTCGCCCAAGGATAATGGTTGGTTGAACATCCTTGTATCGTGACTCGGTGTCCATAACAAAGAAGTCAACTGGGTAATAGAAGTCATCAATTTTTACAATAACATCCTCTAAGATACCTCTAGGAACTTTGGTAGATCGATCGGCTAAGGAAATTATAGTGTCAGTCTTACGAAGAGTTCCTAAGTCATACTTATCGACCAAACTAGCAGGAAGGATGTTGATACTAGCACCGAGATCAAGGAGCGCCTTCTTAATGGCAATATTTCCCACCACAACTGAAATCAATGGTGCTCCAGGATCTTTGAATTTGGCAGGAAGAGAGCTAGATAAGACTGCACTGACATGCTCAGTTAGGTCAATCTTTTTAGGCAAAGTTGCCTTCAGCTTCCTCTTTTGAGTGCACAAGTCCTTTAAAAACTTAGCATATGCAGGAATTTGCTTGATAGCATCAATAAGGGGGAGATTGATCTTTACTTGCTTGAAGGTCTCCCACATATCCTCAGAATGAGGACCCTTTTTAGCCAATCGTGCAGATGCCGATTTTTCCAAAGGTTTGGGGTAAGGAGTGGTTGTGCTTGACACACCACCCTCCCCAACTTTGGGTGATTCAGTAGCTTCAGGATTCTGTGTTGGTGGTTTTGGAAAATCTTTTAACAAATCCTTTACCAACTCAGAATTAGACTTAACATTATCAGCTTTTTTACCGTTAGCAGCACTTTCGTCATCAATGACGAAATCCTCGACATCATGTGAAAAATCATGAACACTTGGAATTTTGATGTCGTTGTTGTAGGTTTTACCATTTCGAAGAGATGTCACCATATTTAACTGCTCAGTACCACTTGGCTTATGCTTTGGATTGAGATTGGGATAGCTTGGAAGCTTACCCGCTTCTCGTTTGTGCACCTCTTCAGCCAATTGCCCCAGTTGTCTTTCAAGATTTACTACAGATTTAGAGAGGGACTCAAACTTTAGGTTTGCACCTTGATTAGACTTGGCCAACTCACTTAGGATCAAGTCAAACTTTTGGTCAACATTGGATTGCTGGCCACTGCTTGATCCTTGACCGTAGTTTTGGTACTGATATTGCCTTTTGGTAGGAGCTTTGTTGTTGGGTATTGTTAGGGCGACTGTCGTCATCTTTCCAACGGAAGTTGGGATGATTACGCCATCCCGGATTGTAACTTTCGGAGAATGGGTCGTTTCGTGGACGGTTTCCATAGACTCCATTTACCTCCTCATTCGATGGCATCCCCCAATTTTGACAATTATTGGCCGAATGCCTAGGATCACCACACATTGAGCACGCGTCATGAGACACATGAGACACATTCGAGGCACCTTTTCCTAGATTTCTCAACAAAAGATCAACTTTCTTACTTAACTCGCTAATTTCAGAATTTGTGCCAGATTGGTTAGACACAAAATTGGTGGAAGATGTGTGGTTGTTGTTTCGATCCACCGAAGCTTGGGTCTTGGAACCCTTGCTCAGCTTTTCAAAAAACTCCCATTCTTCCTCCATAGGCCGTGAGAAAAACGTACCCCCACTAGTTGCCATCACAAATTGTTGGTTGTGATAATCCAACCCATCATAGAAGATTTTGACAAGCTCCCATTTTGGAACATCATGGTGAGGGCAAGTTCTTAACAACTCTTTTAGTCTACTAAAAGCTTCGTGAAACTGCTCGCCTGGGATTTGATGAAAAGATTTAATCTTATTCCTAAGGGCAACAGTTTTACTTATAGAAAAAAATTCATCAAGAAACGCGGATTGCATTTCAGACCATGATTTGATACTACCTGGTTCGAGAGATGTGAACCAGGCTTTAGCTTGATCTTTAAGAGAAAAAGGAAAAAGGCGAAGTCTTACCCCATCCTTAGTGGTGTTACTAACTTGATATGTATCTGCAATGGAGAAGAACTCCCGCAGATGTGCGTATGGCTCCTCATGACCTCTAAAAACGGGTAAGATCGCTATGAGGTTCGGCTGGATCTTGAAGTTGCTCACAGCCCCATTAGCCGCAGCTGGATAGACAATCGGCGAGGGATCCTCGAGGTTCCCCGGTCTGTAATAAGAATCCACACCCCGTGGTGGAGATTCTGCACCGACATCATCGTCGTCACCTGGCATTTCCGTGAAAAGTTCTTTTAAACCTGCAAAATCAAGGTTAGTAGAAAACTGTCTAGCTGCTTTCCTCCTCCATCTTGCACTTCGCTCTACCTCGGGATCGTAAGCTAACGGTGATGTACGTCCCGATCTACGTGTGCGCATACACTAACTTTCACACTTAAAATCAACAAAAAAAACAAACAAAACAAAACAAAAGAAAAAAAATCTTTTTGTATTATTTTACTTTAAAACTATAAACAAAAACATAAACCAAAAGCGCACTCACTCCCCGGCAGCGGCGCCAAAATTTGATCGATGTCGAAGTACCAATCAAAAATAAACCTAATTACCTTATGCTAGATAGCGCAAGCGGGTATCGTATCCACGAGGAGTATGTGGTTTTAATTTAAGTTTTGGGGTAATCACTGATCAATAAAAGTTTTGGTTTTGAAATTTAATTCTAATATAACAATTAAACTAATAATTAAACTAGTAAATGTAAATAAGCAAATGAAACTTAATAATGAAACTATTAATTAACTAGAAATCAAATAAGCAATAAAAAGTAAATAAGCAAATAAAAGCAATAGTTGTAAACAGTTGAGTAAAAAGCAATCCCTCCCGGCTCCGGATATATTGATAAGACCAAGTTACGAATTATTAATAATGTTTGCCTTCGAACCACATAGACATAGTTTGTATTAATTGAAAAGGACAATTTTGGGTACAAGTTATGTTCACCACATGAATCGTCTTAATCCCTAAATTAGTTGAACTCGGCACGTCTCATTGCCTAGCAATAACATGTCTTACAATAATCCATTCAATTAATTTAATAATTACTCAAATGAACAATTATGTGTACAAATTATGTTTAGCACACGACCGTCTTAACCCTTATACTAATTAAACTCGGCACAATCATTGACTCAGAATAATATGTCTTATAATAATTCAACCAAATAATTATATTAAACATTAAATCAAACAAAAGATATGCATTAAAAGGTATATGAATTAATGTTTGACAAACAAAATAAAATCCGTAAACATGATCAAACCAAATATATCTTTTACCGGGAGAGATTACAAGGGGTTTAGCCGGACATCACCATCGTAGACATCATACTAATTATACCATAAGTAATTAAATCCATTTCTCCCATGCACGTTCGTCGAGAAAACTAGACTAAAATCTTTCTACTTGGGGTATGTTTGGCGAAAGTAACTGTTGCTGGAACTGGTGCTGGTGCTGGAGATGGTGCTGGAGATTATAAAAAGAGATTATTTTTATAAGCTACATGAAGTAACCTTTGGTTTTAAGAGATTATGGAAGATTATTTTTTTTAGAATCTCTTATAAGTTATGTCTGCCAAACAAAGATTATCTTTTAAGTAGCTTATTTTTTGAAAAAATAAGCACAATCTCTCAACAATCTTGTGTACCAAACATAACCTTGGTCTTCGAATATAAAAAGGGAGTGGCGGATTTTATTTTGCCAATGATCTGTGAATTAAAATAATCGGATGGGGACTGACTTTTTATTTGTTTCTGTGACGAATTGTGTAGAAATTCCCCAAACAAAGTGGCGGCTAGACTTAATATAAGAGATGCCCACTTTTTTTATTTTTTGAAGCCAAATATATCACGAAGTGAGAATGCAATCTCTAGGTCTTCTGTTGTCCTGCTCTCCACGCCAACTCCAACCAACAGGCCACAATGGGCTTTTCATCCTGCTACTAGCCGAACAATCCAAAAAGGAGTAATGGACCTCTTTGTTTAATTAATTGTAATGTTCATGTTAAGCCCAAGTGTTGATTGTAGTGCCAAATCTCAACTCCTTTTCCCAGCAGAAAACTCGATCATTTATCTTCAGAATTTCATATGACTTATTTATTAATTGTGAGGATTTCTTTTTTTTTTTTTTTTTCTCTTTCGGTAGCTTTTTGAATCGCTTAAACGCAGTTCAAACGAAAAAGAGTGCAACAACGCCCAAAACTTTCATCTCTTCATATTAAACTTGTAATATCACCAATTTAGCTCATTTTCGTGCATAGCCTACATAACCACAAAACACCCTCAAAGTATATGTATAATGACGAACAATAATGCAACAATGCGTAATCAACATGCTATGAGGTGTATGTAAAATACACCGATCATCCACCAGTCATCGAATAAATGTTAAAATCAGGATGATTAAACAATTCAGCACTCGGCGAATAGAAGTTCAGATAAGGATCCTCGACGAATTCACTTCCCAGGAAGAGAAGTTCAACGAGATGTTCAGATTAGGCAGGTCCTAGAAGAATTCACTTCCCAATGAAGAGGAGTTCGCATTCGGATCCTGGAATAGTTCACCATCCGAGGAGGAAATGTTAACACTAGGATGCTGAATCAATTCCCCGCCTGTCGAAGAAAATTTCAAATTATGATCCTGGAGCACTTGACCATCCGACGAAGAAATGTTAACATTCGGATGCTGAAACAGTTCACCACTCGAAGAAGGTAAGTTGACATTAGGATCCTGGAACAATATACCACCCAGTAATTAATAGTGCATACAGATGGCTCTATTCAATAAATTTTAAGTGACATACTTACATGAAACTATGTATATCTGAGAAAATTGGAAAAATCACAAAGATTTATACACTAACCTGTGAGCAGCCTTCGCTATTATTTGAAGCTCTACTTTGATATGAGTTCTCTTCTATGAACTTACTCACTTCTATCCGGGACCTCAATATCTTTTTACTTTCTGGATGGCGATAGAAC
>LBNU01026721.1:0-22378 GCA_014162995.1 Artemisia annua | reverse complement strand
TATATATATATATATATATATATATATATATATATATATCTATATCTATATCTATATCTATATTATATATAACAGGAGGCGTTACACGTATATATATATATATATATATATATATATATATATATATATATATATATATATATATATATATATTATATATAACAGGAGGCGTTACACGTGTAATGCCACCTCATTACCCAGTCATTGCCATATAATTATTTTAGCATCCATGTCATCACGCCATGTAAGCAACTTTTATAATTTATTTTGTACTAGCTTATAGACCCGTGGTAACCCACGGGTTTTTAGATGAGATCGTGCAAAAAGGAAAAAATTAGTGTGTGTAAACAAAGTAAGGAAAAACCACAAAGTAAACACGATGAATCATTTATTCGAAAGGAATATCAACTAATAAGTCAATGATAGTATAAAGCATAATGCTTGTAACTAAGAATGTAATAAACGGCTATGCACGCGTGCTCCAATCTTGATAATGTAGATGAAAAGCAAATCTTGACAGCCTTGATAAGGCAATGAGCATTTGTTGATAACTAATAAGTATAAGAAGAAAGTGTAAGTAAAACATTTTTTATGATTGATAATATATGTAAAATCAAAAAAACGACATATATCACTTCTTACTCCAATTGGTACATACCTCTCGATACGTGATCATAGACCGTAAAGAACCTCTTTGTAGACTACATGTGTAGTAGTGTTTGATAAATTACCATCCGCATTAAAACAACAACCTTCAAACCCTTTTTGCTTTTAACGCGTGAAAGAGCCACGTATAATTATCCAAGTGTGAAAACAGAATGTGGTACCATTAGCTTGTATAATAACTATTGGATCGCGCAATAAGAGGACGTCGCAAGCCTGCATGAAATAATTGTTTTTTTAGTATAAGATTGCATGAATAGTTATTATACTTAATTTATGTGTCTTCCATTGCGTACTCTTGTAATTTAATTTAATATAAATGTGTTTATAGTTTAAATAGTTTATTGACCCGTGAAGTTCACGATCCCTTAAGAAACCATTGAAAGTGTTTATATAAGAGATCCATTTGTGATATTATGTAAAAAATTACATGTCATATGTATGAATAGAAAATATTAGTGCTAAATTACGATACAAAGAAATGATTGAAACACTATAATAACACATTTACTTTTTTATTGTCCATAATTTTGAGATTTCACTTTAAAAATGAGTAAAATAATCTCACGATGCAGACGATAGCAAAAGGGACCACATCCGACATTAATAGACGTGTATTGTTGACCATCTATGGAAGTTAAGGCAAACATTGAATTATACCGCCTCATATTAAGATGACATGACATGACTAAACATACAAACGAAGACTACATACTACGAAGACATTCTAGTGCAAGCTAAACAATATTACAGACATACATCATAGCCATATATCTCCTTTCATATATCTCCTTCCACCTCTCACAGCCAAATGCTCCATTACTGCATATAAAGGGACTACCACTTATTCGGACGCAGTAGCCCACCCTGTCTTTCATTCACCCTGAACAAAGTCACTCTGTAGTCTTTCGCCCTATCTACAACAACATGCATGACATAGTATAGACAATAAGTATTCCAGCAGCAAGGGAGATGGACCTTAGTAGAGTCTTTTTAGGTATTTCATGTTAAAATGTGGAGAATATTGGCACTATTTAACCTATAATAAAATAAAGGATCATAAACACACCTTATATACCTTTTAGTCTTTAGGTGTACCTTCATTTGTTAATTTTGGCTCGTGTGTGAGCAAAGGAACTTCTTCAGGGGGCTAACTTCTTGAGCTGCGTTTATGGAAAAATTTTACCTAAAGTGTCGAACAAACCTCCGGGTGGAGGTGAAAGCATCCAAAATACAAATGTGAAAGCATCCAAAATATTAGCTCTTGTATCATTGCATCCAAGAATGACTTCGCCACAATAACCAATAAATAAAAGCGTGATGATAAGCCTTTTCACCTTGTGCACAATCACTCGACCACCAGTCATATACCTACATTACATCTTAACCATGTAAAAATGTAAATTCGTCACATAAAGAGACAATTCATTACCATATCATATACCAAGAGCCTAGTTAACAACCATTTGAACTATTTTCTCCATTCTGAAGTGTGTGCACACTGTCATCTCAAATGAAATTGCTTCTTATTCTAGTTGTTTACCCAAATTTGAAGACTTCTACTATGAATAAGATAAGTACTGGAATTATAAACGGCAATTTACAAAAATAGCTACTAAATAATGTATAACTGTTACAGCATATCATATATTATTGAGCCTCTAAGTTCTAGACCATTAAAACTGTAATCGTTTAACTATTTGAATAAGAAAACTTATAGCCTCGCCCTCGAGGCTGTAAAACGGCAAGAAGGGTAAGATATGGGCTTAACACAAAACAACCACTATCCTAACATTTAATTAGCTGCCATTGGTTTTATCCACATAGCCCACTTTTATTAAAAACTAAATTCGACATTCAACTTTAATCCAACCATTTTGGATACCATTCCATTAAACCATAAATATGTTGCATACAACAAAAGACAACATATTATACAGATAACTCGACAAAAGATGGCAAAACTTTGATCCAAGCAATCCCATCAAAAAACGGACATTGAGAATCTTTTTTATATGATTTTTTTAACACGATCTTTTTTATATGATAAAAGACTAAAATTTTGACAATATCAACATACTAAACTCTATGATTTAAATAACATAATAAAATATAAAAAAAAACTACTTTGCAAGCACGATTTCTTATAACAATATAACCATTCTTACGAATGATACCATCTTCTTAAGGGAATGGTTTTTATGCACCTGCATGCCTCTGACACAAATTGATCACCGTCACGCCCAAGTCTGATTTCCATTGTAGTTTTCCCATATTTTAACTTGACCGCCCATTCGTCCTGCCAAAAAAAACTTAAATATGTCATTAAATTTGTTATTTAAGAATAATTTTAATGACTCGAATAACCAATCTCTTTTGGCCCCCATTGCAGCACCTAAACGCACATATCAGCCCTCATTTCAGCACCGAAACCCACCCAGTTCAACCCCAAATTTAGCCCCCAAACCCTACCCATTTCTCTTTTTTGTTTTGTTTGTTCACCGCGGCTCAGAAATGTCCACACGCAAACCACTCTATCTGGTTTTACCTCTGTCCCGGTTTCTTTCCACCACATAGAGCCTTTTGGTTTAGTTCCTTGAGCTGATACTTGATCAACATCAGCAAGAGCATGAATTGCATCTTCTACAATTATTGAAAACACATTATCGACTTGACGTTCTTCTTTTAGTTCAGGAGTCACAATAATTACATTGTATGTTTGGAAAACATTGATCATGATTCAAAATTTCTAATTACTTAGTCAAAATAAATGCAATTGCATGAAACGGTATAGATTGAGTTACTATAAGAAAGCTGATTATTTCGATCAATGCAAAATTGTCTAACTTTTCCTAAAGATGCATAAACTTATGTAATCATTTAAATTTGATGCTTCAAGCCACTATAATCACTTTGAGATCACATATTCAGACACATCCATGGTATAACCCAAAATAACCTTATATAGTCCTATGATTACATGTATTAATTTTTCTCAAAAAAATCAAGAAAGCTACTGACTAATAAGTTGCATCTTTTACCATTATCTCTTTCAAAAATAAGCAGCTACTTAAGGTTTTAAATTGATCAGCATGCATATATGCTATACAGAACAGTAGTAATGCAGTACATTATTAGTTTGTTTAAAGTAGACACCGGGTTCTATGAAGAAGGCATAATATGCCCATGGTAAAAAAAAAATGTACTGAGTAATGCTCTACTTACTGATATTCTAATAATACATTTTTTAAGGGTTGTTTGGAATATTACTCTTGCATACTATAGGATGTTTGCAATTATAATAAATGAACTTCTTGAAGGGCTGTCTGGAAATGCTTATTACATGTGCATCTGTTATATTTCTCAAACGTGAACCACCTCCAATGGAGACATACGCACCTTTTTAACCGAAATTAATAGCTCCATCGCATGTGGACCCTAAGTCAAAACACAAAGCTGCAATGAAACATATTATGATTTTAATCTACAGTTCTCAAAAATCCCAAGTAAAGATCTGAAATGTTCCTTTTGATCAAAAACCAAGTTAAGTTATCAAATGAGAGAAATCACGTCCCACAAAATATGGTAAACTATATTATATTTGACAGCTATTCATTAATAAATTGAAAGATGAAGAATAAAATAATTTAGATGAGCCGTGTTTCATAAAATGAAAAACCATGTTATTAAGGTGAAGAAGATGAAGAAGTAACAAAATTACCACAAGCAAGATTGTTGAGATGGTGGAGGCGGTGGAGGCAGAGAATTTGTTTTTCAAAGTATTAATGAGCTAATAACTTTTGGACTTCAAAACACATAATTACCTGGCATTTCATGGTTGAGTATCAGTAAGTTGAAGAGTATAAGACATGTATAATATCTTTAACATGAATTATAATTGCGTAAAGTGCAACATATGAAAACTCTTATGTGCATAATCTGACTAAATCCAGCCAATATTTGGCCAATTCCACCACCAAAAAGGCTCCTTTAACTTTTGCTGCACTATTTGTCTGTCATGATAGTAATCGACATGAACCAAAACGTTGTTTTCCTTAAATAACTTTCCCCCAAAATCAAAAAACATTGAGCAAAATTAACTTTAGGCAATACACATCATAAAAATGAACAGTCAAACATAAAGATCTGTTACATACTATAGAAATATTTCCTTTTTCTACCAAATATCTCCCAATTTTAAACATGCATAAAAAATTAGAGATCTGTTACATACTTCACTTAGAAATTACAACCTCAAATAATGTTGCTTACCTTATGATTCATCTTTCCAATACAAAGAATCTTAAATTTATATTGTATGAGAAATATGTTAATAATAGTGTGATCTGGGAAACGATTAATGTAGGCATGATAAAAAGAAATATTTTACCATTTTGATCAGCTCCACATGTTACCGTCTAAGTCTATGGGATTTCCAATGAAACACAATGCAATTGTATCTCCATTTCCTGAAAATATACATGTTTTTACGAATCTCAGATATATCACAAAAAATAGGATATAGTAAGAAGGCACAATCATTACACACTTCACAAGCAACAAACATTGTAACTTGGCAGTTCATCCGCCTGTGAGTAGTGATTCTAATAGCGTGCAACAAAATTCGACTTTTTTAGTATTAATTATTCATTGAAGGAAATATGACAGAAATGCTTGTAATTTCTAGTTTGCAAAATTTAATGTCGGTCCTTTCTCTTTCTGTTCCACGAAAAGGCTCAAAGATAGTTAAATAAAAACCAACATAACATAGGTCAAATGATGTCGATGAGAGATTGATATAGACTAAAGTCAAAAGCATGTACCAAAAAACTATAAATTTTCGCAATCACAGAATAAGGTTCCAATCCAAAAACCCAACATTAAAATATATAAAAAGATCAGGTTTGTGTAAAATCAATCCATGCTTGATAACATTTTCTGAAAACACTGCAGCAGCATCGCTAACATTAGCATCATTATAATGAATTGATCCTTTTTGTTTTCATATACATACACAAAAGGAAGAAGACTGTCATAATTTGAGAGACATATATGAACCAACTTTCTTGTAAAAGTCTATCTTTTGCTCAGTGCGCAACATCAAGAGCTCACAATTACAAATTTCAAACGGAATGCTGAAGACATATATACTTTTTTCCACATTATAGACTGTTTTTTGTTTCAAATGGGTCAACTTATGTGCCGACTTGTAAAAACGGATGATTATATGCACAAACTCCTTAGTTATAAACCAGGCACAATAATTTAAAAACTTGAAAAGATATGTAGAACCAATGACAAATGCACTAAGCCAGTAATTTAATGATTCTATTTGCCGGTAGTCATCCTATTGACAAATGCTAATTTGACACATGAAAATCCAAGTTTTTTCAAGACTTTTCATCAGACAAATTATGATCACTCTCTATGTCACGGCTGTTGTTAAGCTTGCTTTTTTTAGTTGCGCAATGAAAGCTAAAAATTTATGAAATATGTACCTTTGGAAAAGCTTCCACGGAAGACCAAGGTGGGAACCGAAGATAAAGGATGCAGGACGACACAATCTTGACAATGGATAATAAAGTTGAATTTCAAATGTCTACTCTCCACATCTCAATGAACAACCTGCACTTAAAGGTTCAATTTAAAACTTAACCTCAAAAAGTTATAAGCTTGTGAAATAAGCCATTAAAATAAGTTTAACCAAGCTCTATAAGCACACAAGGATTAAAACTATAGCATTTCATCCAATGGTTGATGGGCATGAAACTAACAAAAAAGTCACGTAAGGATAAACCATTGCATAACACAATATTACTAATCTAATTAGCAACACAATTTCACATTAGATGAAGCAAGCACATAATTTTAGTTTTAAGAGAACTAAAAAAAACTGTATGTAGGCCCTTCCTGTCCATTTTCACCCGTCAAAAAACAAACCTTCAACCTTTTTCGAAACATGAACATCAGATTGATGTGATACGTACATTCGTAATTAAATAAGTAATATTACTCAAACAAAGAACAAAAAAATCATTTGGAACTGTACATCAAATACCTCATAGTGGAAATGAATCTCATCGTCTCTTGAAATAAATTAGGAACGTGAAAAAGCAATAATGGGCCATATCAGCAAAAGATCGATTAATACAGCAAAATCATAGTTTATGAAAAACGATTCATACAAATAGTTTTCCCCCAATTAATACAAACATTTTACCCCCAACAAATTTTAGGGTTTTGATAGAATAATGATTTAATTGAACTTAAGCAAAACAAAAATATACAATTATAAATAATATCAGATACAAAAATACATTAAAACAACCAAATCATACATATCAAATTAAATATACTTAATTGAATCGGCACAAAAGTAAAGCCACGACGTATAAAAGAAAACACATACAATTTATGCAGAGTATGTGATTCGGGTTTTCGTAATCGGCTGCATCCAAGTCCAGAAAAACTGAGTTTATATCATAATCATAATCATAAACATAAAGAAATTAGCAATAGTACAAACCAAATCGATTCAATACAATTAAAACTTACAGAAATTGAGTTGTTAGGGTTGATGTGAATGCTGGAATCAAAGATATATAAACCGATTCGTAGGTTATTTTTGGATGTATGTTTGAATGCATTGAATTTAATTGGTGAATTGCAACTGAAAATTGAATACCGATTTAAAAAGGAGTGTATTTTTGAATGCATTGAATTTAATCGGTGAATTGACATTAATTGGTGATTTGTAACTGGCTTGTGGATTGAGCAAAATTAATCGCATAGAAGAAGTTTTAGAGAGGTGAAGCAAGTGTTGTACTTGACAAAAATATCAATGGGCTGAGCATCAAGACACGTCAGATCATTAATTTTATGGGCTGCTTCAATGGGTGGTACAAAACTCTATTTTATTAGAATACATAGATTTTTATAATTAATTTCAAAATTCTCACCTAAGCAAATATAATTTGTATTAAATACTAGTTATAATACCCGTGCACGCACGGGGTTTTGACATAAAATTTTTATCATGTATTTAATATCAAATATGTTGTCTTAAAATGTTTTGAACTTTACATCTATTAATTTAGTATAAGTCAAATTTATTTTGCAATAACAATGCCTATTAAAAATAGTCGGAACACCCCTTTATTCGGCTATTATTACAGTTCTAAGCACCCCTAAAATTTGCAATTGAAATAGTCTCAAACACCCTTGAATTCAGCTATCAAGGCAGTTTCAAGCACACATCAATTCAGCTATTAAAAACAGTCCCAAACACCTTGAATAACTATTAAGACAGTCATTAAAACAATCCTAATCAGCACTAAATCTAACTATTAAGACGGTCTCAAAACCCTTTAAAAACTTAGTATAATTAGTAGAAAATAACAGTCCCAAACTCAAATAACTTAAGCAAGTCCTACTTTAGTAAACCGGCTCATTCTTTTCGCAGCAGATTTTCAAGTGAATGAGACATATTAATTACATCTCTTTCTAGATCATCATTATTCTATATTACAACAAATTCAAAAGCAATTAACTCATCAAATACTTGTGAGATTTGTTTTTTTGTTGCAACTTAGGAATAAGGTTAATGCAACACATATCAGTGCCAAAGACAAAGACATTTATAAAACGTTAACTTGGGATTATGTGAGTTAGCCATTTAAGTATACGAAAATTCAAGAGACAACTTGATTTTAAAATTCAATAAACACATATACCATATAAACAAATTATTATATCAAATATATGTTCTAAGTAACCTTTAAAGTAAATCCGTAGTTGATGCATCAGGTGTAGTTTCGGGGGTTTTTATTTTTATTTTTTTTGGTAAAAGGGTTAATTCACCCCGGTAAAATGCATTACTCCAAAAAACGTTGAGGTACAAAGGATGAGGGTGATTTCCCTCTTCTCAGTCCCTTCGAGGGTTTTTATGGTTCCTACTTTAGCATACTTGGTGATAAACTTGTATTCCCAGTCTGTTAATGTGTCAAGTTCGAATAAACAACGCATAAGGACCAACTGGTATATAAAACATCTTGAAAGAAACATCAATCAGCTAATACTCAAAATATTGGCACAAAACGTACACTTTTTTTTCCTTCATTTCTTTTGGACTTAACAACGCGCACAATACACTTTCTGCTAAAGTAATAAAGAATAGAAGGTGCAGCCTAATAGAGCATATCACTTGTCAAAATGAGTAAATTAGCTTTGTATAACGTTTATAACTGACAGGCATGCTGAGGTTGATGTTGATGTTATTGTTTAACTTTAACTATTGATATCATGTTTTACAAAATGTGCGAATTTAGTAGCACATAATGAGCGTTAATGAAGTTAAAATATGCTCCGTAAAGTATTTAAAATGTTTAAATATCAATTTCATGAGTTGTTGTTATAAGTAGAATCACGTATATTTATTTTCATATCACAGTAACTCGTGCTTACCATTTGATATATATATATATTCCCGTTACTAATAATTTAGCCGTATTTAATATTCAAACCCGTGTACGCATAAATTAAACTTTTAAATAGAATAACATGAGTCCTTATTTAAAAAAAATATTCTAATGGATGAAAGTCTAAAACCTAATACTAATACTCACGTAATTTTAAACAAAGTCAATATTATAAAGTATAAGGGGTATAAAGTGTAAGGGGTTATTTGTGTTTTTTCTAAAGTTATTAAAAAACATGGAAACTTGTAATTTTACACTTGGCTCCATATAATTTATTTAAAATTCAACCACTAAAGTTTTATTAATTACTTACTCTTTTTTTAAGTTTTTGTTTTCATAAATTTGACACCTATATTTTTATGTATTTTTTTTCTTAACCAAATTTCTCCACCAAATTTATTAAGTTTGACCAAAATCAATTTAATTTTGACTTTCTATTGACCAATCATATTGCTTGATTTCGCCTACGTGGCAAAATCAAGCTCTCCTATTGGTCTATGAGAAGGGTTTTACAAAAACACTCCGAAATGATGTAATTCTTTTATTATATATATTGGTCTAATTTTTTTTTTCAATGAGAAGGGTTTTACAAAAACACTCCGAAATGATGTAATTCTTTTATTATATAAAAGATTTTTCATATTTATTGTGTTTCATAAAATAAATTTGGAATTTTAAAAATTTGGCCTTTTCAAGAATTGAACCTAGGTCTGTTACTTCACAAACAGGCGCTCAACCAATGGAACAAGCCATTAGTTGTGATACACAATTCAAAATCAAACTGTAATGTCTTAATTACACCACATTCTTTACAACATTTGACTAAATTAAACCCTAGAATATAAATCCCATATTTATTATCTTTCTCTCTACTGTTAAAAAAAAGAGAAAAAAAGTACGCCTCTCAAAACCCTAATGAAGAAACTTTATTACTCTCTATGCACGTGTTGGTTTCTTTTTTGCATGTTAGACATCTTCTTTGATCATCATCGTTGCTTATCAATCAGCATGGTATAGATTTTCGTTTGTATTTTATGATTTTTTTCCAGGTAGACTTTCGTGATGATTACTTTTATCCATTCCTGAGGTAACCTAACAAGCACATTTTATGTTATAGTTAATCGATTTGTGTAATTGTGTTACAATTTAGGTGTAAAGTGGATCACGTAACTAAACATCATATTAGTAGTTTATGCTTACAGGCACACGAGTGTATGATTTGTGGAATATGGTTTTTGGCTGGCGGCAATTCAGACGTAACTGCTTTTTCCTTCGGAATCAAGTTGTGGTGATGGTCTTTCACGCTTTCGAAAAGATTTCCATGAAATAGAGGTACAATGACTTCAATTATATAGACAATCCTTTAACAAACATCGCCTGTGTTATTAGAACTATGATTAAATTTGTTGGTATTTTCATGTTTTAAGGGGATCCACGAGGGAAGAGGCTTTGGAGAATATAATAGAGGATTTTAATAGCAACTTGCCACATGACTTTATTGAAAAGAAGTAAGCGCCGGGAAAAAATGGGCTAGAAGTACTGAGTTGGGGAAGATGCCTTACCTATGCATATTGGAAAGGAAATCCAAATGTTCTTCTCTGCTTGGAGAAAAATTGCTTTTATATCATGACAAAAATAAATGAGAAGCTCATATTATATGGGGAGTAAATAGATACTTCTCCAAGAGTTCATGTGATCATATGCGGGGTAAAATTAGCACCGAAAGGGTATCCGAATCGAAAGTAGTGAGTTGTTGAAAACACAAGAATAAGCAACGTTAATCTGTTTTACAAAGTAAGCAATCATACGTTTGGTAACTTATCTTAAAAAGCTTATGCTAATTAGCTTAGAATTAGACTGATGGTTTAAGTTATTTAATCCTTCGTGATTTCATTTGATGTTGTTGCAGGTATTAACATCAAAGAGAATGAGAAAGGACAATGAGAGTTGCGATTGATCTGATCACATATGAACAAACTAAGAAATCGTGCAAGAGAAACATAAAATTTGACGAAGTTCAAAAAGGGACCGTAGTAGTAATGGAAAGTAAAAAACTAGGTGAAAGTGAGATGCCAAACCCTATTACTCTTGGCAAGACTGAGCTACCCAGGGGAGATCAAAGAAGAAAACAAAAGTAATGAATAAATCTCGGAAATTTGTTAAAGTAGAGAAATCAGATACTACGTCAATACATCTCACTATCAAAGTGCTATGTCAGCAATTGAAAGTTATTGGTCTGATGGAGACCAGAAATGTTGTTGCCTTCACTTTTAAGCTTGTGGTTAGCAAACTGCCCGGATGAACTCAAAGAAATGTCAAGTAGAAGAGGCTCCTATTGGCCCCTTATCTCCTATATCACCCATGTCGACATACGACTGATGAATGGATAAGTGAACAGGAAGGTATGTCCATATATCATCTCCACCTCGCATATGTTTTTTTGCAGGGTTTGTACTGTATGATTAATAAATTGATTCAGTTCTGGTCCTATTCAAGCAACAAACTGCTGCAATTTTATGCTTTTTTTAAGTTAAAGTTGGTCAGTCCTATTTAAAATGAGACCAACGATTTAAAGAATAGATGTTTCATCTAATAGGAGTGTACGTCAGCTAGACGTAGTTTTCAAAAATATTTGAATGGACTCGACGGGGATAGTGAATGTGAATGCATAGGTGTTACGCATTTGAAAATGTTTTTGATGTCTGTCTTCCTGGTTCAGTTAAGTAGGATTCTTTTGGGATATAAGGTTCAGCTATACCAACATACCTTGGTGAACTTCTGTCTCTTGACTGCGACGCCTATAGCTTGAATACCACCACACAAAATTCACATAAAATAACGGGATGGGTACTTCTAATTTCTTAATCATTCTTTTTTATACATTATATGGGTTTTTTGGATGATTTTCAATTAGAAAAAGAATAATTATTATGATTTTGATAATTGGGGAAAAAGATTCTGCTTCCGATTTTCCTTTTGGTCAAGTAATCAATTTCAGCGCGTCGTAAGAAACTTATAAAGGGGTGCTGAGAGCATGTTCTGAAAGTGATTTTATAATATTACAAAACATAACCATAAAACACCCGTAGTAAAATAAGCCTTACAAATAGTGTATCGATGTCTATGGCTGTTTGAACTTGTATTAATCAGATCCTAGAGGGCTTTAAATATGTGATTTATATACAAAATAAATAGAAAAATGCAAGTGAGTGAGTGACCAAAAAGACCATCATTTTTGAGAAAAAATCAAAGTCGTATGTACAGGGGCGGCGTATATGTGTAATGTATTGGGTTAGGACAACGCGCAACCAGGGCCATCAGTTACGAGATGCTATGTTGAGTACAGGTTTTAGTCCCACACTGTTGACGTACAATGCTCTTATACAAGGATTATGCAAAAATACGGAGGAACGTCTTGCAAAAGAGCTCTATAAAGAGATGATCAGTAAAGGCATTAGCCCTGATGACAATACCATTTATTCTCTAATTGAAGGGATACCGAATGTTGATGAGTTTCTGGCAAATGATAGGTGACCGTATTTGACCATGATTACCTCCCTTTGAATGCATTTGTAATGGGGGAGATAGCATTCTTGAATGGTCTTTGTCTCACTCAATTCTTATTACCTGTTATAATGTTTACTGCTGATTCGATACTACATACAATTCTTGCAGTTAGATCAGCAGACTCACAAACAAGTTTTCACAAGAATGTTTGGGTTTAAACATATTGACTCTAATTCGGTCTCCTACTGGTCTACTAATCGATTAATCTATGATATATCGATTAATCTACCTAGGATTTAGTTGCCCCGGTCAAATTTGGGACAAAATAACGAGGTGAAACACTAAAAATAAAGGGATTAGTGTATTTTACGTTTTGTTATTTCAATTTTCATGTTTATATATAACAAAAACTTACATGGACTTGCTTCTTTGAGAACTTTCTGTACCGAGTAACCTACACTCATTATCTTGATTCAAAAAAATTGTCCTCTTATGATCACATGCGTTATGACAGATCAGGTATGTGTATTGTGGGTTTTTTAATTTGAGATTTATGTTGTCTTCCTTTTGAAGACATATATATTCAAATGATTATTGGTGTGTTAACGTTGTGGACTGCGTGTAGCACGTGTGTGTGGATTAGGTTGTGTTATTTTTATATTCAGTTGTGTTCAAGCCCATATTGCTTTTTACGTATATCATGAACTGACCCATTTCAATTTATTCTTCATATCAGTAAGTTATCTTAAGAATTTAGTCATTTACAATAGTGAGATGTTAAAATATTCTAGCGTGAGGTGTACTACGATTAACCTGTAATGAAATATATGTTACTTAAAAGTGTTATTTGAATCAAATGTTGCTGATAGAGATGGTAAAATGGCCAGGGCGCGTAACGGGCTTGGTTATAATGGGTATTTTTGTAGGGGGGACTGCAATTAATAAGGGGGTGTTTACAACTATTTCTTCGTTATGTTTTTCTGCTTATATATTTGTACAAAAATTTGTAAACTGAAGTATCAAATTGCAACAGTTATGTTTTCTGTTAAGATACTAAAACTTGAATTATAGTATCGTTTTAGATGGCGTAGTACAATAAAAAAAAAAACCATAGTTAAAGTATATAGAAAGGGAAAAATATAGAAGGGAATTATAGAGGCCAATCATAGGGGAAAATATATATAAGGGAAGGATATGGATGAAGAGTTCGAGTACATACAAGGTTAGATTTTTGTCATCAACCTGAGCAGAGATAAAAATCAAACAGTACCTGTAGTGTAGAAGCGGAAAGATATGTGGGTGGGTAAGGTAACAGGGCAAATCGGTTTGGGTTAAAACCAGTAACTTTTTTTGTATTGGTTGAAACGAGTTAGGGGTCGAAATAGACTGGCCGGGTCAAGTTAACTTCAAAAACTTCTTTCCAGTTTCAATATTTGAAAGTAAATAGGGGCTCGATTATGATTACAGACAGAAACAAACAAAAATCTTATATGCACGGAGATTAGACTTTGGGGAACTTTTATCCTTTCTTAACTGATTAATCTGTTTAACATGTGCCTCTTCTAGCTATTCAGTGGTATAAATATTCTAATAAATGCGTGGTTTTCCCACAGAACTGTGAGAATGAGGATGACTGTTTTGTAGATATGATTAATGATGATATAATAACACTTGAAGAATCAGCCTCACACTCTCTTACATCCCATAGGTCTCCACCAGGTCAAAGTGCATGCAGCCAGAAGAAACCATGTCTAATAGGAGCAACTTCCTCACGGAAAGATTTTATCAAATTTTGGTTTTGGATAACGTTAGAGCTATTTCTCTTTGATGAAGCTGTACATAAGCATCTAGGTGACCGTCAGAGATTTAATGACTCTGTTATCCGAACTTTTTTCCCGCACATTGAACTACTGATATATCATCTGATAACCACATAACTACAGGTGACACATTCTAATTTAATTTGATTTTTTTTCTAATTTAATTTGATTTTTTTTTGTTTTTTTTTTTTGTTAAAGGAGTGTTTAGGTAAGCTAGATCATTTACTTATGAATGGGTTGGTTTGGGATTTGGGAATTCTTAATGGGGTAACGTAACTGACACACCCAAAAAACATGTCAAACATGGTGAAAGTCGATTAAATTTTTTTTATTGTTATCTATAAAGGCTTCATAATCAGTTTATCTGAATAAAAGGGATTATTTTTGTAATTAAAGTGTTCTTTTCATCATCTTTGTAGGACGAAAAATTGAACGATCACCTGGGTAATGCTAGACTCATAATATATTGAATAAGAAGCCTAAAAAGGGATCCAAGAATGCCAGATCCATACCAAGAAGAAAATCGTGAAAGCTTCTTCAAATTCTTCAATCCTCCACAACTGCCCGAGGATGAAGATTATACTAATGAAGAGTTGATAAAATCTTATAACAAATGCACAATTAAATCTCAGATGTTTAAGTTTATGTTCTTTTCAAAATATAATTGCTTTAATTCCATTAAAATCTGAGTTAGTTACTTCTTCTTTAGTCTCAATGGTAGCAAGGACTCTGGAACTCATTTATTCGAAAAAGCTCTTGACTCGAGAGCTGCTATTGTCTTTCCTCCTCCAGTTACTGCATAGTGGTATAACAGGTAATGCACATCTTTTCATCTCACGTATTATGTACACTGATTGACACATACAGTGACATTAGTATTTCATATTAATAATTCAATTGTTACCTTTACAGGTAAAATGACTCGGTTGAACGCTTGAATATAGATTCCCTATGCTCATTGGCCGGGCAGGCCACCCCTTAGATCTGGATCCATCCATAGACCACAACGACAAATTGTTCACTTATGAGTTCCTTGGTTCTGAACCAAATGCCAGAATATGCAAGTAATATTTTTTTTCCAATATACTTAGTTTATGAGGCAATCTCGATACTTTGAGTTGGAAGGCTACGTGTTTGGCTTCGACATCTGATGATATATATATATATATATATATATATATATATATATATATATATATATATATATATATATATATATATATATATATATATATATATATATATACTAGTTTCAAAGCCCGCCCGATGGGCGGGCATGACTTGTAATTATCATTGACATATTTTGCTATAGTGAAAGAAGTTGGTTAGGCTTGATTCATAATTGTACATTTTGAATTCTAAATGTATGTAAAGCAATCATGAATTAGCGTTGAAAAGCTTATAAAATGGGGCAATATTGCCGATATACATATCATGTAACAAAATCTATATAAAAGCAATGATGTCGTTTGAATTCAAAAAGATAATGAAGTTGTACATCATAATAAAAAAAATATGTTGCCTATTCAAATACGAAACAAAGCTTTATAAACGACGTTTGTTGCCAAGTTTGAGTAGTTGCCGTCTTTGTCGCAACATAGAACCTTCAATCATTTCTTGAATGGTCATAGCAAAACAAACCGAGACATAGACTGTCTTCGGTTTAATTTGAATGGCATACAAATATTTTTAATAACCATGAAATCTACTTGAAGCACATCGTTGGGTTAGTGATACAAAAGTTACCTTTGCTACAGTCTCAACATCACCTCCTCCGGATTGATATTGCTATCTATGATAATTTTACTCAAAGCATTGTGAACTTGAACATTGTGGCGTCCTTCAGTCACAAGACATACTCCAAAACTTGTGTGACTAACCGCAGTTGATTCCTCGAAACCTGCAAGCAAATGATAAAAGGATAAAATTTAACAATATGAATAGACACAAATCTAATAATTTAAATAGACAAAAGTTGTTTTTCTCACTCATCCACAAGAGGCTCAACTGGAAGAAGAGAAGGCACAATTGCACAAATATAATCAACACTATGATGAAATCCTCATGGCACTCATCATCTAGAAGCCAAATTCCTCAACTTTTTTAATAGTTGAAATTAATAAACCTATATAAAGCACCCTACAACACTTAAATATTATAGGTAAAAATACTTGACACTTAAATATAATGATCTACAATAAGCGATATTAGTTTCGACCCGTGTCTTTTTAACCTCTTTTTTCATATGTTTGTCCCATTAGAGATACAAAATAAACCCATTTGGCTCATTCATACCTGTTAACCTTTTGTTACCATGATACATATTTGAAGAAAAAAATCATCAACTCCATTTTATCATAGATGGGGACATTGAATACAACCTGTACATCCAACAAAATATCCACTTTATATGCATAACCGAATTCGAGAACTGAAACTCACTCCAACTTCCTTCAATAGTGAAAATGGTCAAGTCTTGAGCCATTGAGGCATGAAATATTTACCTTCACATCAAACATTTTATTGAATTTACAATCAGCCAGCCTATGGTATTTAAAAAATGTATACCTGTTGTGAGCATAACCAAAGATTGAATATGAAACAATATGAAACGTAGGGTATATTGTTTACTAAATCAAAGGAAATCAGCGATTGTTGAGTTGAAGTAGAAATTTCTGGAAATAAATATTTGATTATACAGCAAGTTTATACAAAATTAACATCTTTCAAGCATAAGTACAATAAGGGTAAAAAATTATTATAAAAACATGAGAATCTTACGTTAGAGCACATCTAAAACTGCTTCATCAGTGTACCCAAGCACCTTAGCAGCCTCGATTGTTAAAATAAAAAATCTGAAATGTAGCCATTTAATATCGATAGCAATGGATTAACATGTTTTATCTCTGATGGGTTAAGAAAAATAGAATAAATGAACCATATCCGGTATACCTGCTTCACAAGGATATTGAGCTTTGAATAAGAAAGATACCAAGTCTTCCAAAGATGTACTACAAGCTATCAGTTGTCCACCATACAAGTTCAGCAACCTGGAAAAAATAAAATTAGTATACAATTTCTCCATCTTTCTTTTTTCGAACATGTTATCAGGTTATGCTAATGTGTAAAATTTACTTACATCGAAGCAGTTTTCGGTATTCCCAAATGGAGGTCTATGTAACTTTGGCTATGGATGACATGTATATGCAGGTAGAATAAAAGTTATTCCTAGCTTTATTGGGTTATAGTTTATGACTTGTCATCAACTTAAGGTGGTCTTGAACATATATGTAGCTGAGAAAATACGTAATCCATATTACCTTGACGACCGAACCATTCGGCAAAGGTACATATGTGAAGGGTTTATGGTAACATCATTCCACATCAGGTAGTTCAACAAAATTATAATCAACAATTTAGCGCAGCCAATGCTTCTAATAAACTGACCTTGAGATTATATCAGCTGAATGAAAAAGATCCCCATGCCTAAGTTCAGCAATGAGTCGCGATCGACTATATAATAATGGAGCAGTGAGATACTCAATGATCCTGCTAGACAATAGAATGAGAACAAAGTACATACCGGTAAATGGTTATGAAGAGGTGGTGGCTAGGGTTTTACCAAACTCTCTATCACCAAATTATTCTTGACATTTTTTTCATGAGTTAGAGAAGATAATCATTAGTTACTAATACCTTTCATAGCATATCCCTGCTACGCAGTCACAAAATATCACTTATAAATGTGCCACCCGTTCTATTTTAATTATTTTATTATGGGTCAAAATGGGGTTTATTGACCAGCGAAACTTTTTTTTCTGGTTGTTAAACTATTTATACATAATGAATGCAAGTAAATAAAATTAGTAGTTATTACTGTTGTTATTGTACGATCCTTGCAAGCTGGGTGAACTGGAAGATTTTTTTCTTCACATGAAGTGTCAGTAATTACCGAATCCCCTTGGTTCGGCTAGCAGCCTTTGGTCTCAGTGTCAAGCCAAAATTGATGACTTACTTGGTGAGAGATTGAGCTAAAGAATCAATGAGTCGGCAAAACCAGCTACACCAACGGAAGAAACACATGCTTTAAGGTTTTCAAAGAGACTGAGTACTCTTAAAGTGGACCCATGAAATGTGTTATAATCATATGCTCTTTGATCAGCTGTACAAAGATGAGTTTGAGCCTCTTCTCGTGCTTCATGAAGACAATTCTCTAAGTGAGCGCAATTCAACTGCAAAAACATAGAAGAAATAAGCACCAAACCATCATGAGTAAAAAAAATATGAAAACAATGCAGGTGTACATAAGTCAGTAGTTGTATAAAAACTTTGCAGGCATTAAACAAAAATTTACTCCATATGTTTCATATGGCTTTAAATAAGCTTTCTTAAAATACTTATATAGATATAAATCATGTGTTTGTTAAAATGCTTAATAAATAGATTGCAAAAACCAACCAAATTAATATTTCGAGACAAATGTACGTATATTCAAATTGGTTGTGTCAAAGAAAAGTAAATAAATGAAATTCAAATATCACAATAGTTAATGATTACATGCTTATAATTATGCTCGATTTACTAATGGATTAGGGTATCCATCATTCTATGATTGGCAAAGCCTTCAAACAGCATTTTTATAGGACCCAAGCTAAAATTTATGATAAATGTAATGGATTCCAAAATATGTCTCAGATGTAAATCAAGCAAGATAGAATTATATATCCTAATTCCTATCTATAGCATTACTATGAGACCAATATTACCGAGACTCGTCTAGAAGATTACGATTAACTTCCAACTCCCGAGTGAGCTTTGGGACCTCCTCCAATGCATATTCTAGTTTCTCGTCCACTTCAGTCAGCTGATTTGACTTATTTTCAAGAACTTGCTGCAATTTCACCGCAAGATCACCACTATTCTTTCCATCACAAGTTTTTGGATGTTGTGAAATGTTATCGGTTGTGAAATGCAGGTGTACCATTAAGAGTGATAACATGAATAACTGTATAAAAAGAGTTTGGTACCTGATGAAGACGTATGTGTACATAATGAAATAGTATGAAGTTCTATCTATAAAAATGCTTAGATGAGAATGTTGTTTATGAACCTATTTTAGATCCTATTAGTTAGTTTATAGACATTCCAATATCAACAATTCATACAATAATGTCAAACAAATTAGCAAGTATAGTACATAATGTCAAAAAGTAAACTTACATTAAAAACCTTTGCAACATGAGGTTGTCAACTTCACCTTGGGACAATGCAAGCAACACCATTACCTGTATATCATGTTGTCCCTTTAAGGAAGCCTGTAATAAACACTACCTTTAGTTAAATAAGACGATAACAATAAGCCCTGCCCAGCTTAGCTGCAGGTGGTATTAAATCATATGGCCAGGTGTGATGATATACCTGTTCTTCCCACTGTGCAGTAACCAAAGGAGGAAACACAATAGCGGGTCATCGAGGTATGCAACTTACATGTGGACATATCATTACCAGACGGTTCCAAAATTTTCACCTGCAAAACAGAATATTATTCTTGTTTTTTCAGGAATATCACCATTCTTAATTTTCTGAGTACCTCAGCTACCAATTTAGGTGGACACACTGCCTCTACCATCCAATCTAGCTCGGATAAATCTCTCTGTATCTTGCACACTTTACAGCCTTCCCAAGACATCTCCAATAACGAAATCTCCAACTAATAAGATTTGTTTTCTCTATAAAGGGCTGATCAAGTACAAAGAAATAAAAATGTAAAACTTAGACAACTTTCTTCATAAAACAAAGCTATGCTGCTAAATCTGAGATAGGTAGAAGTGTGATTACCGGCCGATATCTTTAGGTGTTCTGGTGTACAGTTATATAGATATCATAAACATTCTAAGTAGCGTCATTACCCGAAGTAAGCATTCGTTGGTTCAAATGTTCTTGTACTTGATGCTTCACATGAGAAGATCGTATGGGAACCTCATCATAGCTATGGTAGCGTTAACATATTGACTGCTTAAAGATTGTGACATAACATGTTTTGTCTGACGATCCGTAGCATGCGACACTAAACTTACAGAAAGGAATTGGACTCTCAGGACTGTTAAAAAAGCAACAAAAGCAAAAGATGTTTTGGTACTATAAAAAAAGCTAATAATGTGTGTGTGTATATAAGACATGTTATACTCATCTTCTTACCTGTACCCTTAGTTGCAGTCGTCCATTAGGCAAAAATGCATTCATTTTTCTTAGAATCCATATCACTGAATCCTAGACCACCAAACTTTCTATATATTTCATTTCACAAGTTAAATCAAAGTGATCAATTCTTGGAGCCATTAACCTCTCATCATCTCCTACTGTCCTATGTTTCATGGAGCCATAAAAGAAGATACATTCTTCACATCCTACATCCTTCATAGATCATGAGTTATTCCAATACCTACTAATGACCGCTTATGTCACATACATTTAATGGGTTGTTTGGCTAAGTTTACGTTTAAGAGCTTAACAAATGTTTTGAATGAAATATAGCTATTACAGTTATTCGTTTTGTGTGCTTATAGATTTCATAGAGAACAGGCAACCCAAATTAGAAATTGATCCAATAAATCGCACATAAATATGAGTTTTTACCTTGCATTAACGGAAATCATTTGTCTAAATTTATTTGTTGGTGGTCATCGTCTTCTTTCTGTATATCATTTGCAGATTCATGATCCTACAAAGAAAGCCAAAGTTAAATATCAAACCATATTTAATAGATTAAAATCATCAGTATGAGATATCACTCTAACAACACCGATTAATTAAACTCACAAAATTCACCTATGACTTAAATTAATATCAAAGAAAAACTTTTCTTTTAGTTTTCATCTCAAAGCCAATATTAGAAAACACCAGCTGGATACAAAGGCACAATAAATGACTAACATGAACATATTCAGATTAGTTTTTAAGGTAGGCATACCAATGAAAACACACATAAGTCAGAACATGGTATCATGGTAAAAAAAAACCTACTCATACTACAACATGCAACAACAAACAATAAACATGGACATGCACTCAGAAAACAAAGAGAACAAGATAAACTCAAAACCATCTAGCCTCACCTGCAAAAGCGTTGGATTAGTTGAAGATAGCGTTGAAAGGTGTGCAGAAACCAACTGACAAAACGTTATTACGCAAGATATAGATGGAGGAAAAAAAAACTTAATTATCCCTCAAACTGTATCCATGAGAAAATATTAAGTATATTAGTATAATAGCTGATCAATCTCAAGCACATTATAATCCAATACTATTAATTTTCACCCAAAAAAAATCAATTCATATGTCGAATATAGAAAACTAACACAATCACTATTAAAAAAAACGAAACAGAGATCACTATGGTTGGGGTTTTTTGTTTTAGAGTTTTGTATAGGGATATATACGGAATGAGAGTTCCTATATTAAATACAGAAATTAATTAGATATATTACTTATCTCATTAAATTTGTGAATAATTGGTTGTATAAGTTTATAGATTTTGATTTGCATGATATAATCCAAAAAATGTGTTGATATAGTGGTTATCATGCTTGTCAAAGTTACTAACACCCTAGGTTCGATCCTTGCAATATATATATATATACGTATGTATATATATATATATATACGTATGTATATATATATATATATATATACATATGTATATATACATACGTAAGTATATATACATACATAAGTATATATACATACGTATGTATATATATATATACGTCTTTATATATATACGTATATATATACATACATACATATATATATGTATATATACATATATATATATATGTATATATACATACATATATATATATATGTATATATACATTTATAAAGATATATATATATATATATATATATATA
>LBNU01026720.1:0-11831 GCA_014162995.1 Artemisia annua | reverse complement strand
GGAACAACAGCTTTCAAGAACCATTCCTCAATGAACTTGTTGTCTATTAGGTACGTGGTCTTTATCTTTATGAAACAAAATTCAGTGAGTCCTTCCAACAAACTGTACGGGCCTTTCCAACACAGATACGAATGAGCATATATGGTCGGCTGCACACGAACTGATAAGGCAACTATCTGGAGCTTATGGTCTTGGTTAACATACCAAGAAGATATGAACTAATTAGCTCGATGCGAGAAACATAATGCTCAGTATTGCACTAATACCTTCGCAATCTAGAAAAGTACAAGAAGTCTGATTCAGTCAATAATCCAACATCTACTTAGTAGGGACATAAATAAAAAAAAGATATCACGATGAAAGAAAGAGTCGTATTCTATCAGTATGAGTGCTGAGGAACCGTGTGGCTGTGGATGACGCACTATGCCACAGTAACCTTAAATGGCCTTATGAACAAGCGAAATAAAGAACATTTATGTGAATTATACTTTAACTTGCTGTTCTGCTGCATAAACCATGTATTGATGTTCAATAGACAAACATGTCGACTCACTTACACAGTCTTCTTCAAAAATGCCTCTCACTCCTATTTAATTTTTTCATCTTATCAGCAAAAAACAACTTCAATGCGGTCCATAGATAGTGATCTATCAGCATTGAACTGCGCATCCATCCTATACTCTCCAAGATATCTTCATTAGGGACCCAACTAGCAATAAGAAACAACCAGAAAACATACATTCAAACCTCCATACTAGATCCATCAATCATTAGTAAATGCATTAGTATAAACGTAAAAATTGCTGCAATAATACATACTGCCTACGAGGCCCATTCATACCATACATTTCACGCGTTCCTTTTAAATGTGGATAAAAGATAAATAAAAGCAACCCACCGGAGTTTCTCCACTTCTCATTTTATCTATAGCTGGATTGTTAATCATAATAAGAAATAGTAAGAGACCCTTACTTCAAATATAGCGCGATACAGTGACCATCATGTTCTATAGTACCATTGAAGTTGGACAATATCATAAATATTCTAACCAAACGAAAGAATATACGAATCAATACTTTTTAACTTAGCTAACAATTGAGACCACTAGAATGTTATAAGGTAAACTGGTTGCCAGTGGTACCAATGATAACCGCATATTAGAGGATGTTCCCTAAATTGACGCGGTACGCGACTGATTCGGACAATGACAACCATGACCTCGAATGCTTGACGTATAGTATAAAAAGTTAACATTCTATATACCTGAGCTTCAACGAAGTTTAAGTACTCCTCTATCACCCAGATGCAGATTCATGGTAAGGCGATGCTTAACAACCCCGCTAAAATAATACAAAGTAAAAACGGTTAATCTTACTCATAACAAAAATATACAAACTCAGCATCTATCTAGTATGTACGAAAAAAAAAAATACAAAAATAATTGAAAAAAAAAAACTGCAGCCAGGTATCTAGCTCTACGTCTTAGTTATGCCAATATAGTCAATACTCTACTTTTAGAATAATACTAATATACCCACATTCAAAAACACAATGGTACCAAATCCAAAACCAATTGATTAAAAAATCTATCGAAAAGCTAACAAAAATATCTCGAAACACTATGTAATCAAAAGTTTATAGCAATCCTAATTTTCAGAAGATCAAACATATCCCTGAAATCTGCCATCGGGAATTAACTTCTCGTATAGTTCGACCTAATTTTTTGTAGACTCCAACAAAAAATAATAGAAGGCAATTAATTACATCAAAAGCATTGAGGAATAATGATCACAAAAACCATAAAATGTTTAAGTCCTTCACAAGACCAAGTATAGACTCAGTGGAAATATATACCCAAACTAATCTTATCAAATAATCCCAACAACTAACATACTAACAAAATCATAATTCTTGCCATAACCATAATATCATCACTACTATTTTTCTCTCTTCTCTTCTCTCCTTTCTCATTCTCCCTCTGAGATAAAGCTCACGGAGGAAGCTGAGGTTTCCTACATGAGGAGACAACGAGCCTTCTAAGCCTTGCGAACCCAGCCGTAAAGCAGTCACTCGTTTGTGCCGCTTTCCACATGAAATACCACTCCAGTCACAGAAATGAAAGGAATGGTTCCACGACGTTAGAACTTTGTATGGATCTTGGGTTATCATTGACTTAAATGACAATAGCGAGAGATAATCAGTCTCATTACCGCCATAGGAAGCAGATACTGTGGCGAAGGTAAGACATATTATTGAGAGACCATAAAAAAGAAAAGAAATACGAGAGGAAGCTGATAAGTAAGTTATTGCTTGTGGTGACTTCATTTTTGAAAATTTACTTAAAATTATAAGAACAAGTATTGGATTTTTATCCTTAATTAGTTTTTGCATGTTAACAGTTTGTGTCGACATGCAACTGGTGAAATGAATGGCTTCCACAAATTCATTATAACATTAATGGTCCAAGATGGAAGCAACTTGACATGCACCTTCCTTTTGTCTGTACCTATGACTTTTAGGATCCAACTTGCAAACATTCAATCATACATTTTGGTGCAGAACTTCTATACTAGTAGCCATCAATCATTGTAGTAATGTCTATTAGATAACGTAAAAATGCTGCATTTCATTATTAATGTATCTGATTCTATTACGAGCCCATTCATACATTACATGTTCACGCGTTTCTTTTTAACTTGTTGGAAGTAAAAGAGTAAATAAAAGCAGCTCTTTCATTATTGTGTGAATTAACTGGATTCTTAAACAATGGAAAAGGATTACCAAATTTCAATCACTAACGTAAGTGGCTTTTTGTCAACCATGTGTTTGATTATAAAATGCCCAACTGAAAAACTCAACGGATCAGGTCTTTTTTTTAACTGAACTTTACATATTGAGGACCACTAGAAGGTGGGTTTATAAAGTGTAAAACGGTGTTAGCTCAGTTGGCTACCAATTGGTAACCTTGGGGAGGTTTCCTTGGAGAGGTCTCAGGTTCGAGTCTCACCATGGACCTTCAAGGGCCCGAAAGAAGAAAGGTATGAGGCTTGCATACTGCCCAATTCAATGTCACTGTGGGCTCGGATCAATAACTACTAACTCGCCGTTAAAAAAAAGTGTAAAACGGTGTAAAAGCTAAATGTTAACACAAAATGCTTCAAGTAGCATTCGAAAGTTAGTGTTCCTAAAAAAAAAAAAAAAAAAAAAAAAAAAAAAAAAAAACCAGCTTGCCAAACGAGCTTTCAATTCTAAAAGCTAAACACGCTTAATTAAATTCGTAAACGCAATAATCTACATTAATCTCCTCGGAAACACAATACCAAACACGAAAGAAAAAATAAATAAATGAGCTTTCAATTCTAAAAGTAAAAGCTAAACACTCTTAATTAAAGTCTCCTCGCTTATTTAAATTCGTAAATGCAATAATCTACATTAATCTCCTCGGAAACACAATACCAAACACAAAAGAAAAAATAAATAAAAATAAAATAAAATAAATCGAAACAGGGATATATAACCAGTTTTATTAATTAGTAGCAACAAACAAATAGTAGAAACATAATCAATCCATGAACGAATATGAATAATAGTAATCGTAGTAATAACTAGATAATGTAATACGCACATATCGTGCATGTGTATGTTTAGAGTTACCACCAGCTCTATCAGCACCAGCAACTGTATCTTTCATTCGTAACTTACGACTAGACTTTAGCGATAACACTTTAGTTGTGACGGAACCCGGGGGAAAATCTTGTAAACAACAACAGAGCCCGAGAATCCCCTAACCATCCCCACCCCCTCCCCCAAATCAATTTCACCCCTTTTTATTTTTATTCTTTTGTAAATGCAAGCTTTATGCATAATGGCAAAAAACCCGTACCCGATGGGGACCCGATTTGAATGGGGAATTCCCGAGTTGACCGGGGATGGGGATGAGGATGAGACGGGGAATCCCCGATATATATATGAAACCCGGGATGGGACGGGAATGGGATAGCATAAATCCCCATTCCCGAACCCGACTCAAACTTTTTAATGTATAAATATATATAAATTATATGTATATTAATACTACATGTACTTGTATATGTATATGTTAGTAAGTATTGACAAGTATTATACTTAAAAGTATATTTGTATGTATATGTGATATTTAATGTATCAAATAATTTTAAAATGTTAAGCACTAACTACATATTATTCAATCAATATCTTGTCTGAATGCACACATTCGATACACTTTATTTTTATAATATATGTGATATTTCGATATTTACGATACTTTAAAGTTTAATAACATTTTAATTAATCCAACTATGCATAATGTATGCTTTTTTCTATAGGTCAATACTTTATATTTTCGACTAGTTATGTAATTTTTATGCTTAATTCATAAGAGCGGAAAATGCCCGAATCCGCTTGGGGATCCCCGATTCCCGTTGCAGACGAGGATGGGGAGGTAAAACGATCCCCCGATGGGATGGGGGCGGGGATGGGGATTGGGAGTGAGAAACGGGGATGAAGATGATAAATACCATCCTCGATATTCCCCGCCCCGTTATCATACCTAGTCGTTGAATTCCTATTTCTGTCATTATGTTCCTTTATCGGGGTATAGAGAGCGGACAACTGTCCTTTGATGAGACTTTTTGTGTTGGGTGGGTTTACATTGTCTTCTCAGTTTCCTCAACGCTGATTGCTCGGACCCGAGAGGTTTGAGTGTTTGTAGTGTCAGATCCGGAGTAGGACCTTGGTAGATTGAATAAGTGTCCCACGGATGGCGCCAATTTGTAGAAGCAAATAACTGCTCCCCGTGCAAGGTATATGCAGGTTCCTTCGGACGTGACAAATGACGTCCTCAATGCACCTGGCACAAATGAGAGAAACACGTTAGCCTCGCCTTCGGTTTAACCCTAAGACCAAGCTCTGTCGTGAGAGTAAGTATGAGTGAGAGCCAAGAGGCTGGATAATAAATGTCATAGTAAATGTGCATTTAATGAGTTACCTAGAATGAAATGAGGTTGGTGTATTTATACTACTTCAATCACAGTACGTGACAACATAGGGAAATGGTGAGCCAAGCTATGTCTGGCCTAGGAGGCACGTGGTCCGACCATGTGGGGGGGGGGAGTATACTACAATATCCGGGTGAGGCGGCTCAAGCTCGGTCCTTGGCAAGCTCCCTTAGATAAAAAAAAGATATTAGGTAAAAGAGAGCTTGTCTCGGAAACGTAGCTCTTTCACATCACCCAATTACTTTTAGCCATTTGGTCATAGATGTTAGTGGATTTGTATTAGAGTTATAATTTTTTTTTAGTATTTGTATTAGATTAGGATTGATATAAGTCCAAATGTTAGGCTATAATTACTGGGTCATATGTATTCTCTCATAATTCAATCAATTTAATTAATCATTATTATTCGTTTTACATGGTATCAAAGACCTCAGACCTTAGTACAAGTCACCGGACTATTGTCATCCTCTGGTCATGAGCTAATTGTCGGTGAACCGGAAGGATCCCATTTTCTTTTATGTTCGTCATTATCTACACAGCTGTGGGAAAATACGATCTAAGCTTCGTCAACCATCAGATTTTTCTAAAAATTAGAATATAGGTACAAGACACATAGTTCTAGCATTTGATTGTTCAGTTTTTCAATCTGAAATCTCGAGCACAGTCACAAAAACGGTTGGAAGTTACTGCTATGTTACATTTCATCATTTTTTGAATGCCGTGGTTACGCATTGGCCTAGCGTTTTCGTTAACGTGTACTAATATTCCGATCATAGCTTCTGGACACACTAATGTACGACTCTCATCGGTAGATTCAAATTCGGATTTTTTTACATGGCAGCATTATAGGGTCACGAAGTAGTGATAAAGTTGATTGAACTTTTACTGTGAGTTTTGTTTTTGTTTTTGTTTTTTTTTTTTTTTTTTTTTTGATTTGGAGCGACATGAGGTATAGGTTATCTAAAGCTCGACCATCTCCTCTTAAAGCTCGACTAATCTTCACGTTTTATAGTTTATACACAAAAAAAGTTTGTTTACTCGTGTTTGGTTTAAAGAAATCGTTTGTTTTGATTTTCGGTTTTGATTGAAGATTAGTTTGGATTTAGTATTTGTTGAAGAAAGAATTAAGTTCGGTTGTGTTTGTTTTGTTTCTTTAATTTTCTCCACGTTTTTTGTTTCTTTACACCTAAAGTCGACTAAAGCTCAACCAGTCTTCATCTAAAGTCCACCTAAAGTCGACTAAAGCTCGACCATTAGTGTTATTTCTTCAATATGTCACATGGTGTTACTTTTTCAAGAATCACTGTGAAAATTTAAGCACATCCATGGTGAACTTACAAGTTCTTTTACAAATACCGCCTGCTTTGTTTGCTGAGTTTCGAAACAGTTTGAGTGTTCGTTCTACTCCCGCTCTAACTTAGATGGTTATTAGTGGATTTAATTAAAGTTAGAATTATATTAGTATTTGTATTAGATTAGGATTGGTGAGCCCACGTGTTGAGCTACAAATATTACTTATAATTTAATCAATTCTATTAATCAATATTATTCGTCTTACGATTTATAGTTGCCTTCCGGACACAAACGTCATCAAACTTATAGATTTAAAAGTTCTGGGAAAGAAAAAAAACATTTGAGCTATTTATGTGGAATTCGGGAGTTTAACTTTTGTAGTGTTGGAATGCTTTTATTTAGTCAATTGCAATTTAGTGTATGTAGTAACACGAAGCAAGGTATGTTAACATGCATGTTATTTTTCAATACTATTCATCTATTATATATCTTCACAATTTTTTAATAAAAACCATAAATTTACTATTGAGGCTATGTTTGACGCATAGCTTTTTAGAGCTTTTTGGGCCGATGAGCGGTGAGCAATGTGCTTTTTTATTTTTAGTGTTCGTTTGGCGAAAGAGCGGTGAGCTTTGCTATTTTTTAGGAAAGCTCACTTTTCCAATACCGCTCACTGCTCACCGCTCACAGCTCACCGCTCACAGCTCACTGCTACTGCTCATAGCTACTTTTGCCAAACATAGCCTGAACATATAGTAAGGTAAACATTTTTTAGTTAAAAAGATTATGGGTACTCAAGTTTTAAACTCAAGCTCGCTAACCATTTAAGTTAACATATTCATTTACATCTTTTTTGAACGTCAAAAGGGCCGAAGCCCGCAAAAACATATTCATTTACATCTTGAAATATGTTTTTTCTAAATAATTGTGACAAATAAAAGTTTTAGAGAATAATCGAATTTATGAATAATAGAACTTATAAATTCACGCCGAATAAATACATTTTAAATATAATTTGTATTTGTACAAACCTCAATTACTTCACCAATCAAGCATAAGGTGACCATTGTAGGTCGTAAAGAATATGTATTGATAGTATCTTTTATTTCTTCTTCCAAAAGACAATTTTATTGTCATGGTTAAGGGGCACTAACAAAATCTTGTGTTAAAAACTATTAGTTTGATTTATGTGAAAGCTCTGTTAGTGCGAATTATATCAAAGGCTTGCGCGCAGGTCTAAAACTAGTAGTTCTATATAAGCGGATTATTTTTTTAATGAGAATAACTACCAAATTTGCATACTCCATATTTTTATTGCTACGAGTTTGAAGGTCAAATGTCATCGCAAAGTTAAAAATGTGATCAACCAAGGTTGACTTTCGAACTCAAATCAATGAAACAAAAACTTGATTTAAATTTTTATTTTTCTATAAGCTCAGTAATACTTAGATAAGCTTATTAATCGTTTACTTTCTTAAAAAACACTTTTTACACCTAATGGGCCTTAACGAGACAGTGTTAAGGGACCCATTTAATGGTTTTGAGATCACTTGGGCTTTACGGAGCTTTGGCCTGGACTTGGGCTCATTTTAAGAAGGTGTAAAAATGTTATCCCAGATTGGGTTTTTGGCATAAGATCTATCGAATAAGCTTAATGGGCTGTAAGCCTATTAGTTATTTATGAAAGGTTTTTTAGAAAGCTGTTTTGGTTCAAACGGATTGGGCTGCTTTGGAAAAGAGCTTAACGAGCTTGTAGTCATAAAAATATACCTACTGGCTTGCTAGCAATGTTGTAATTTGAGGAAACGTTTGAAAAATTAAAACTATGTCATGTGTCGAATTTTTAATGGCCGAGCCAAAGGATCGTTCCAACCCATTTCTGAAACATGTTTAAAAGTCCAGATCATATTCCAAGTGTTTTTAATTGTATTCGACTGGGCTCATGGTCATTCTAAACGTGTCCACATCTTGATTTAATGTTGATAATAATGGTCGAATCTTTGTTGGTCATTGATGGTGGTTATAGACCATCTTGTACATGTAAAATTACGTATACCATGTAATTCTAGATTAGAAATAAATTATCAAAGTTAAGGTGGATTAAATACTTTTGCATTATTTCATATTAACCAAAATTCACTAAGTGTTGGAAATTAATACTCAAATGTCCAAAGACCACTTCTAAGCGTGTCCAAATATATTAAGTAACACGTTAATATAGGTTCAAAAACCTTATGGCACTTCATTTTCTAGTATATTGACTTAGTCTTGGTCGAATAAAAATGTGTGTATCACCGTTTGAACATTAAACGAAATAAATTTTGAACAAGTAACGTGCAAAACAAAAATAGTTGAATGAACAATAGTAACAAGTATTGAGTGACTTACTTTGCACAAAGTGGTGGTGGTCAATAAGAAACTAGTGTTCGAATGGAGTGCAAAAGCAGCGATAGTGGTTCCGAACTCTGTGACCCAAGTAAGGATGTAGGATGGCAAGGACGATTATTGTTACCTATGAATTCCTAGAAGCTCTTCGAATATTTCTTGCGTATATTTTCTATGGCACCTTATAACTTTTATATATTCTATGGTATATAAATTTCGATATAGATATTTTGTAATTTATTTGTGGTGTATAGTGTGTTTGTTTACAACTGTGCTCACTCTCATAGATGGCGTGATCATAGTTCATTTTTATAGACAATTACTGCGGATCCAGGAATTACTGTTACTAAGGCTAGGGTATGCTACGCAGTTCGTGAAGGAGGAGAAAGAAGAATATGAGAGTAGGATAGAGAAAAATGAAAATGAATTAGTTGCCTCAACAACGCTTGGGTTTCTATGTTTGAAGGCAATAACCATATTCGTTGGATCGCCAGGCTTATTGAGGGTGTAAGAGTTTATTTCATTATTTACATTCATTTCTCTGACGCTATTATTTGTTGGCATGCTTTGAGCAGACTCATTGTACAAGCGTCTTACTAGAGTTTCAATTTATTGGTTTCTTTAAACAAGTACCTTTATCTTGTCTGCACTTGGGCACATTTAACTTGTATCTATCTTATTAAATAATGGAATATAGGAGGGAAAAATGAGGTGGTCAATTGGAAAAGTCTCTCGGTGATAACAGTTTTTAACCTAAAATGATTAATAGTCTATGATTTTGAGAAACATGATTTATTGTGATTTAATTAGCTTTGTGCTTATCCTGATATGCGTAGAATATTAGTAATCCAATGAAAATGATCACAAGAGTATATGTCTTCACTACATTCTACCTGATCATTTCTTTAAAACTCAATTGTTGTTCTTTCAAGATCATAGTGCTTTCCTTGAATTTTTTCTCCTTTTTTTTTTTTGATATCTTGAAAGGGTATGCACCCAATTTTCTTACTGCTACTTTTTACAAGATGCCATTTATATGTAACAACAACCTTAATAGGTGACAAACTCTTTTTTTTTTTAGCACTAAGCCAAAGAAATATAGGTATGCACTTGATTACCTCTACCTTACATGTAATCCGCCCCCGACTCCATATTTGCTTAGGAAGTGATTGGCACCTAAAATGCTTATGACACACTCCAATGTACTAGCAGTTAAAGCAGTCATATTAAAGTACAACTCTCTATTGACGAATGAGTGTCCCAATAAATTTTGGGAGTGTGCAAATCATTTCCCATTTGCTTAACCTGACAACTCCGTAACCAGAATTATCTGTTTTACTGGTATCATTTGTTAACAAACGTTCCGTCGGTTTGTATATGGTGTAGTTGATGTCATATGGAGATGAGCTTCTAATGCATTGAGTGGCAAAAAAGGGAAGTTATCAGCACCTGATATCCGTGGTGATGTCGAGTATTGTAAAAGCCATATCGTGAGTACTAATGGAACATAGGCGTATTGTGATACAAAAGCTGCTAGTCATCGATGTTTTGGAAAATATATAGAAGAATATAGAATCAATAGAATATAGACAGAGGCTTACAGATAAGGAAGCTCATTGGTTTGGGTGCTATGTTGTGTTCGGCCCAAACAGAGGCAAAGATAAAAAAATCCATACTGGCGCTTTTTCAGATCAATTAGGTCCATAGATTGGCAGCCGTATTATGGGCTTGAACAGCGTGGCATCTTACATTATGTCTACTGGTAGGGCCAATTAACATAGTTAGCACGTTTTTAGATAGTAAGTCGGACGATTAACAGGATATCTCATTCATCATAAATATATTAGTCAGCTTATTAGATCCTGGGATATATCGATGATTAAAGTAGGCTATGGGGATAAGATAAATTTTAGGTCCTAAATATGTATGACTGTCAGGTATTTATAGAATACTAGTTAGAAAATCTGAAGGAATACCTGAATTGTCATCAATTGGTGATAAAACTAACCATATATAGGTTAATGATTGAATAAGATTCTAAAAGTGGTATGCTAAAGTAAATTCCTTCCCAAACAAGTATCATCATTGCGCATGGACTCTATAGATGAGATCAAATTATTTGTGCTCGCTAGAGCGTCGTGCTCCTCTATAGTGGCATTTAATGCGTCAATGCGGTAAAAAAAAATATCGTCCAAGCTTGTTTAGGCTCGTGAACCATTAACATAGTACGAGTGTATAGATATAAAAGTTAATTGCTCATATGATATCATCCCGTAAATACTATTGAATACTCTATTAATTGGATTCACGCATATTCATACATCTGATTTATTATACCATTTATTATTTGTATAATTTTTTTTTTGGTAGTGAATTTCAATTACTCATCCGTACAAGGGAAATTGCGAGAGGCACACACTTGTATGTTTGGCACAAACGAGTTTTCAACTTTTCAAATTTATTTTGACAGTATGGTACGCTTTAATGTGATTCTCAACACACTTTTTGATGTACCCAAGGTTCATCCAAACACTTTTAAAATCAAGAAAAATGATTGCTACTACCTCATAAAATATTTTTCCACTACTCCTTGCCTTCAGCAAAAAGTTTTTGAAATTATGAATCAGTGCAACACAGGGTACAAATTGGTTAGTGGTTCCATTATTTCAGATATGCTTTGCTAAATCCAACAGGTACATGTTGAAAGGGTCAGTAAACCCAACTGAGCCCCAACACAACACCCGTTGTGGTTCTATCAACTTCATTACCCCAACTTTTACACAAACATATTAGGGAGAAGAACTAGAAAGGAAACTAATGGTACGCTCAGCTAGTTCTCCTCCTCATCCTTGTAGCAGACTGAGTTGCTTCTGCGCAGTATAGGAAGGGTTACTAGTACTGTCTCAAGCTTAGAGCTGGGCCAGGATAGGGGTAACATAAGTAGACCAACCTTATGGCAACACCTAATGTATTCTCATCTCTTGGATTTGGGATTGGGCATGTGGTGGAATCCTAAGCCAAATGGATAATCTAATTAGGTGGCTCAGGAGTATCTACATAGTCCAACTAGGGAGAAACTGAGTTCTTTGCCACAAGATGCACTCTCCCAGCAGGTAACACAGCTGGAAGGTGTGA
>LBNU01026719.1:0-16580 GCA_014162995.1 Artemisia annua | reverse complement strand
GAGGATTTCCCGTCTTGAAGTTGCGTTTAAGTATCAGAAGGATATGAAGGACAAGAGAGAACAAGAATTGAAGAAAAAGAAGAAAAGGGTTGATGCGGAGGGCAGTGGTTCAAACTACTAAACAAGTGTTTGTTTAGATATTTGTTTAAAAATTTTAATGGTTGTGAACTCCTATGATCAATGAAACTTCTAACGTTTATGTTACTGATATGTCTATATTGATAAATGAAAGTTTTAATGTTTATGTTACTCATATGTTAGCTAGGTGATGTTTGCAGCTTATGCACAAAATGTTAGCTAGGTGATGTTTTCCATGAAAGTCAAACGGGTGAAAGTCTAAAAAAGTGTTTGGTTCTGTTTGGTAATTAATGGGTGAAAACACATGATTCCAATTCAACATGTGCAGTTTGACTTTTGAAAGTCTAAGTGCACTGGGTGCAAACATAATGTTCTTGCAGTATGTTTTTTGATAAGTCTTGAATGCAAGTTTGACTTTTGAAAGTCCAACTGCAATGGGTGCAAGCCATGGTTGATGCAAACAAACATAGAATACATCAGAAACATAAACATTTTTGCAAGTTTAACTTTTGAAAGTCCAACTGCAATGGGTTCAAACATATTGTTCTAAACACAATGAAGTTAAACAAAGATTACAAATATAGAATCCAACAGACAATAAAGTTAAACATATTGTTCAAAGATCAGTGGGCAACACATGAAGAAGTTGGAAGTGCATGCTCATCATTTGACTTCATCTTTTTAGTTGGCCTGTTAACCTGAGGTCTGTGATTGGGTGGTATTATGACTGTTGTAGACTCAATTCTTGGCCAGTATCTGCGGCCATAACACCCATTGATCTTTAATGAGTACATACGCGCCCATGTTTCTAGGCTGTGAGCAGCATGAACCCACTCTTCAGGTACAACAACTCCTTTTCCATCCTCATTCATATAGTTTATTGCAGCCACAACATGTTTACATGGTATTCCAGTCAGCTCCCACATCCTACAACCACACTCCTTCCTATCCATGTTAGTAACACAATGATCCTCGTTAGGCACAGATACTTTATATAACGAAGCTGCAATCCATTCAACAACACAATCAGTAGCTTCTTTTTTGTTTGCATCAACCATGGCTTGCACAGTAGGAGTAAGTTGTCCAACACTCATTTCTATTATTTGCTGAACTACCACAATCCTCTTCACCAAGTACTCCCTGATATATTCAAGACAAACGATGATGGATTTATCTCTGATATCATTTAGCTGGCTACAGAACACCTCACATATGTTGTTTAAGAGTAGTCCACATAGGGCTTTGCCTGTTAAACAAATCACACATTATGTATTAATATATGATCAATTATCAGTATGCTTTTGTCCAATGCCACTTAATGAATTACCTGAAAAATGTGATCGGCTCCATTGTTCAGCTGGAATCTTCAGCAACCAATCATAAGCTGCAACATTGTTATTCTTCAGATGATCCATCTCTTTGTTGAATTCAACAACAGTTGTGGCTCTTGCAGCCTTCCAAAGCATGTCCTTGTAAACACCTCCTTTCAAATGTGACTTCATTTCCTCATGAATATGCTTAACACAAAAGTTGTGTGCAGCATTTGGAAACACACTAGCAACAGCTTGTATCAATCTCTGTGAACAGGTAAGGTTATGGATGGTGTTAAAACTTTACATGTTCTCATTGTGCATAAAACACATGATTAATTATAGAATAGAAATGTGCACCTTTTGCCTATCAGAAATGAAAGTGAACTTGCAGTTGGTTTCTATCCCAAGATCCTCTCCTAGTAGTTTCAAAAACCAACACCAAGTTGCCTTATTTAGTGCATCAACTACAGCATATGCTACTGGATAAATCCCATTGTTTGCATCAATCCCAACTGCTGTTAGTAATTGACCTGGAAAAGGACCTGACATGGAGAATCCATCTAATCCTAAGAATTCTCTGCCACAAGCTTTGAAACCTTGTTTCATAGCTCCCAAACACACATACACCCTTTTAAAAGTTCTTGTTGAACTCGCTGGATTTGATTCTATCTGTACATCAATCCTAACAGTAGTGCCTGGATTTTGATTAACCAACTCTTGGGCATACTCTCTAAGCAGTGCATAATGTTTGGTAAAAACAGGTATACCTGATTGAATTTCACATGCTTTATGGCATAGCAAATCAGACTTACTTACGGGAACATCTTCAATTACCTGATCATCGTCATCAAACACTTCATCATCATTTCGATTATAGTCCAAATCCTCTGAATCACTCCCGCCACTCTGTTCTTCTGTTTCATTATCTACCTCTACTACTTTCACATTTCCCATCTGACCACCTACAATTGTAAGTCCATAACATTAACAACAAATACACCTTTTAACAAATAAAAAAACAAAAAAAACAAAAAACCACAAAACAGGAGGGAAATTAAAGAGGAAAATGCATTGTGTCTTACCGTATCGTTCAAAGGCACGAACGATCGATGTAATCTAACCGGAACTATACGGATCTATACGTATCGTTCAAAGGCAGTGAATAGGAAAATGCACTGGTAAAGATTTGGCGGCAACAATTAGGGTTGTATCTAAAGTAAAAAGGGTATATTTGTCATTTCATGCGATTATACCCTTGACTAACGGGAAAACTAACGGAAGTTAGCCAAAAAGGCCTCTCGGTGGCGATTTTGCGAAAATGTGGAACGTGGGTGTCTTTTTTGCGCTACTTTTTGTCTCGGTCCCGTTTTTGCTAATTTGTGGAACGTTAAGGACCATTTTTGCAATTTACCCTTAAAAAATATATAAGATAACTAAAATGGGTATTTGTTTTAAATAGTATTCGTGAGATGGTCATGTACTTAACCGAAAGTTTGTGGGCTCAAATCATGTGAACCACATAAGTGAGACTAAACATGTATCAATTAGAGTTGTTTGTATGAGTTTGAGTATAAACAATAAATAATATTAGACATACTTTTTGTAAATGATCAAGTTGTTAAAAATAATATAAAAGTATTAATGATGATAATCTCACCTGATTAAAAGACAGGGTCTTTGTAACTAAAATCTTGTAAAGGTAATGGGATCCAAGACAACATAAAATTATTTCATGTCGGGTTGTACCAAGAGGCTTTTTGAAATTTACATCTCAAAGCATGCATGCTTCAATATTATTTTCAAATATTCTGAAGAAATTCTATAAATTTACAATACATCCACTACAATAAGGTACAAATGGTTTTGTGATACCATAATCAAGAGTTTTCATTTTTTTTTTCTAGTAAATAGATGACTGAAAATATGTGAAGCTTGGTATAAATTAACAACGGCATTTGTACGCTAAATGCCTAAATCACTGATACTACATTTACTATGTTTTTTTCTTATTAAGATCGAAGCATTCCCAATTTATATCCCTCCAAAAGGTTCAAGTTGTGGTTTGAAACTTTGAACCACCACGTTGAAACAAGGTTTAGTAGTGGTTAGATTTGATTTTTAATCGAGTCATCCAGGAGTAAAAAAATTATTCAAGCTACGCTTAACTATCAATTAAGTTATTAGGTTATCAATTTTTTCTTTTGGTCATAACAAAATTTATTGAACCTCTGTTACATTCAAATTTATAAGATTTAAAATTTCTCGTTAAGGTTTAAACGTTTTGCCGTTCATCAATGCACAAATAAAAGTTGAAATATTTCTTGTTCCATAGATGCACAAATAAGTTTATGCACCGATACATGTGGATATTAGTTAAGACTAAACACTTTACTCTTAAGTACTCGTAAAACTTTAAACGTTTTATTTTAAATATAAAAATATTTAAAAAATTTTAACGTAAAAAAAGAAAACGGGAATACTTTGGTTGGAAATGTGACTTAAATTAAGTATTATTTATTTATTTTGTCATTGTAATATTTAAAAAGGGCAATTACATATATCCCCGTTAAAACTATACTAATTACATATTTCCTCACTTAAAATTTATAATTACAAATACACCCAATTTAATACATCTAATTATCATAATACCCATTTTATCTATTTTTATATAAAGATATTGAACATATGACTGTTATAATCTTTTCTATTTTTTTTTTTTTTTTNGTTTAGTTTGGGCATAACTGTTAATATGGCATACGGTTACGACAACAAAAACATGTTAGCCTCATCAAAACAACAACATGAGATGATGCACCTATAAAACTTATTGAAGATTGTCACTTATTGCTGAGTAATTTTCCGAAACAAGTGTTTTCAAAAAGCTCCTTTTAAGGTCTGAATAGCATGACATTAACCCATCCCATCAAATCTCAAACATTGTTTTGTTGTAACCCGCAAAAGTATTCTTCAAGATGTTTTTTTTTTGAACGGCAAAGTGAAAAAAAACACGCTAGAAAAAAGCTAGCAACTAATACAAAGGAATGCAACATTGGGTTTTGAAGCCACAATGTCCATGGGATGTTATGTTTTTTACATCTACTCGAAAATCATTGAAAAGAGTTAATAACAATGGACTCGAAAATAAGACTCTTTTTCATGTTTGAATCTTTGAACACCACCCCATTTTGAAACCTCCAAATACACCACACTGTTGCATACACAATTACCTCTAGGATTCTTCTTCTATGAACATCGATCGATTCCAACCAGCTAAGCATCGAGGAGATGTTATCACTAGCTGGCATATTCAATTCGCACCATCTCAATACCCTCCTCCAAAGTTGAACCGCCGTATCACATTTAAAGAACACATGATCCGAAGACTCAAACTCATTATTACACATCGAGGAGATGTTATAATCTTTTCTATTCATTTTCAAAAAACATTTCACATTGTAAATTCATGGTTTCACAAGCTCTCATTTCTTCAAAATTCCACTCCCAAATAAACCATTTTATATGGAACACAATATTGAAGTGAAACTGAAGAAAATAAACATGGATTCTCATTTAAACAACTCCAATTCTACATAGTAAAAAATTAGACCTACAAACCGTTTCCTTGAAAACCTAACATAAAACAACTTTAGAAAACAAAATTTCTTTTTTAATTTCTACTTAGTGGTTCATTTATCTTGTGTTCATATGCATAATCAATATTTTCGAAATCACTGTTATTATACTTATATACTAATTGTTGGGCTTTCACAGCCCATTTTCTCTTCCAACCCGCCCCGCCCCGACCCAATTGCAAAATGTGGGTTATATGAAAACCCGTTACTGTGGTCTTTGTCTCACACTTTGCGTTGAGTGGAGGGATCCGAAGACCTGAGCTCCGGCCACCCAACTCCACCGTCATTGAAGGATGATCCGAACCGATGAACTCAACCCGTTTGCAACTACAGTTGCCTGTGAGGGGATGCACAGTAATTTCAATAGTGAAATTATTTTTTTATTCGATTTGTGGTTCACAAATCATCCAGGTGTTGGAGTTGTAGTCTAACCCCTTTTTCAGCCATATTTTGGGATTCCTTATCTTCAAGCACTGTGTCCTGCCATAACAAAGCTAAAAAAATTAACCTTCCCGTTGTGATAAGGTTTGGAGTTCTTTCTTTTTCTTTTTGTTTTTTCTTTTTGCTTTTTTGTCGTTGTTTTTTCCTGGGTTTATATGTTATTGATGTCTGCTATGTGCTTTGTGTTAGTTTAGTAGTGTTCTATTTGTGTATTCTCTGCCAACTAAGTAGATTAGGGTTTTGAGATACTTTTCGATTTTTGCTCAAGTTGCAGGTTTAATCTATATTATTTCAAGTTGCATCTTTAATATGATGGTTTTTAAATTTATTAATCAGATTAGGGTTTTGGGTATGAATGTTGCCTAATTTTAAATTAGGTTTTTGATTTAATTTGGGTTTTTTTTTGTTAGTTTCCTGTTTTTTACTAAATTTTTAGGGGTTATTTTAGGTTATAAAGTTATAGTGAACGGTTTCGATTTGTTTCTTCATTTTCTGAATGGTTTTTAAGTTTTGAGTTGCTATATTTGTTTGTCAGCTGTGATAATAGTGTACACAAATTAGTTTGTTGCCGTTGTGGTTAAAGCTTTTGTCAAGATAGGTTCAGTAGCACAAGATTAGAAATCGCTTTTGGGCTTATGAGATTTTTGGAAAAAACTTGCGAGCTGATTTTTTAGACCCTTATCGCCATTACGTTATTGGCTTAAGCCAATTAGGTCTTACTGAAGTTGATAATGTAGAAACAACTAATTATTTAGTTTATTTAGATTACATTTTGCGGAATGTCTTATGTGTTATGTTTTGTTTCAAAAGATTGTTTTGATAACTTTATAAATTTGGGATTGCACAATCTGTTTCGACTTTTGTTGTATTGGGATTCCTTGGTTTTATTTGAATTGATTTTTGTAATTTTATTAACCTCAAAGCAGTTTCTAACTTTTTTTTCGTGTTTCATTTATAGGTTTACCGAAGATATCATCTTTGCCAGGCAATCTAAACCGAATTGTAGCTGCAGAACATGGCTGCTATTCAGTTTCTGCGGGTATGTTTGCAGCCCCGTATGTTGGCTGGGCAGTCACAGTCAGAGTGTGATTGCAGCCATGGCGGGTGTTTGCCACCGCTTTTCTCTTCCTTGGGGTTCACAGCCCATTTTCTCTTCCAACCCGTCCCGTCCCGACCCAATAGCAAAATGTGGGTTATATGAAAACCCGTTACTGTGGTCTTTGTCTTACACTTTGTTGTGGTGGCAACCCATGAATGGTATTCTGTTTTTGACAGCGAGTGTTTGCCAGCATTGTCATTGCAATCCATAGCTGGTACTTGGCTTATATGCTTATTTTGGGATTTATTTGTGGGCAACGATGATTAACTGTTGTTTTCTGAGACAAATAAAGTGGGTTGTACAGGATTCGATCCGTAGTTTAGCCGGCCAAGGACCGGATGGCATGATTATGCAACCGTAGTTTGGCCGGCCATGGGTTGTATTTGTTCTTTGTGGCGGTAGTTGCTCCTCCGTACTGTGCAACCTGTGGCTGCACAGAACGTTTGCCTATGATGATTCTGGATGGGGTCGATTAAAGTTTAGAGTGGCCGCCTGTTGGAAGGTAACCTCCTAGGGTTGCAACCATGGCGAGTACGCCTACTTTTTCTAGCCATCTGTCTGAGGCTCCTGTGATGTATTCCTTTTCGGCATCTTACATAAAGTAGGCTATGATGAATTGATTTCTGAGCCTTCTAATTACCATCTTATACATGTATTGCTTAAATGTAGTTTGGTTATCACATCTTACTATAACTGCCTGGCTGCTGGTATTTTCTCCATTGAGCGTTGCCGGGTTGAAGCTCTACCTGCCTGCTGGAATTTTTTGTTAGCTTGCCAGGTTGTTTTTCAGGAAGAATTCATCCTACAAATCCAAAACCTACCAAGATCCACAAATAACATAAACCCTAATCTAATGACTCATCAACACAAACAAAGAAACATAAAGGAAGCTAAGGTTAGGATTTTGCTTTAATTTAGGGTTTTCGTTAATTTTCTGTTTTTTATAAATTTCTGGTGTTTATGTGATTGCCTAATTTTTGTTGTTTATTGGTTATGCTTTAATTGGTATGGTTTAATTTGGAATTAAACTATCTTAAAAAAAATAGCTTACATTCTTTGGCTTATCAGGTTGCTTAATTCAGCTTATGGCTTATTCATAAGATATGTGGTGCTTCTCTTGCTGCTAATTAATTCAGCGTATGGGTTTTTGTTGGATGAATAGGCTTTGGCAACATTTGGCTTTGAACAGGTAATGATTTATTTTTAGATATTGTTATCACTTTTTCGTGTCTTTGATAATGGAGTTTGCATAATGGGGTTTACTAATAATTTACAACATTTGGCATTGACACACGTCTGGCTGAGAACCTTGAATAAGCTTACCCAAACAACCCTTATTTGCCTAAATTCGGTCGCTTAAGTTCATGACACGATATGCTCCGATTATTAAATGAATTAGACTTGACAACAAACATAGTCGAAATTTATTTTAATCTGTAGTTATGGAATCGCAGGCATTGATATAGGATTTGGTTACTATAGTGGGGTCGAATGGGATTGGGATTGATCCTTTGACGATGTTTGTGCAAGTGTTTTGTGTTTGCTTTTGTGTATTGAATATTTGACTCTTTTTATTTTTGGTATTGCAGCTTATAAGGGGAACACAAGGAAGAAGAAGACGGTCATAGTAAGTCTGCCTTTTTCAGTTTTTCCCATATTGTTTGAGTTTTGTTACTTTGGTTAATATGTGTGTTTAATGTTGGTTTGTTATCAGATACGAAAAGTTGACTTTGAGACACGAACCTTGCAGCCAAATGTGAGAAAGTTAAGCGAATTTCGTCAGCCAAATTAAATCAGGATGCTCGAGATAAGCTGTAGAATCAGGAATGGCAGATGTAGAAATGGTATGGTTCATAATTTTATTTTTATATGATGATAATGATGTTAACGGACGGATAAATAGGTGGATTTATTGGATTTTATAGACTGGACTGGAGTTGAATGGCTTAATCAAAACACATCTTATCCTTACCCTAATGCTCTCAAACATGTTTTTCCTTTACTTTTCTTATTTACTTTTTCTTATTCAGATTTGATATCAAAATTTTTGGTAATAGTTGGCTCTTCATAGATACTGTATTAAACGAACTTTTTTTTACTTTTTGGTTTGTGTCACTATTGCCTTATGTTGCTTCATAATAGACTTCTTTTGAATTTTCAGTTTTATATTTAATATAGGTTTGGTCTTTTGTAGCCAGAAAGATGAAAGATGAGGAGTTTCAAGGTGGCTGACGATGGAGAAACAATGGGAAAAAGGGGTTGTGGCCAGCACTTAGCAAGTCATTTACCATTTGGGTAAAACGTCTAGGATTGAGTCTAATTGTTGATTTTTCGCTTTCAATTCAAATGTTGCAAGGTGAGTCTAATTGTTGCCTTTTTTCTTTTGCAGTTCAAACGTCTTGGGTAGAAAAAAATGGAATGCGAGAAGTTGTCGCTCTCATTTCATAAAACCGGATCTCAACAAGTGACGGTGGTACGCATGTGGAATATAACTCTTTTTTCTCTTAAACTTACTTATAGATGTTTAATATTATGACCGAACATTAATGAACGCGCTAAAGTTATTATTGACAGAGTCTCACCTGAACTTACTATTGCGTATTCCCTAAACAATTTTCAGGTGGACTTGCCCACATTCTGAATTTTTTTCCTTTTTTTTTACAGGATGAGGTGAATCGAAAAAAATGTGAACGAGAGCGAGTTAATGGTTTATCATTTCCTACCAATGAGGGGTAAGCAATGGCGCACGCCCCTTATAATTGTTTATTACGTTTAAGACATAAGATAAGCAACTTTACGGAGTTTCGGATGGCTTGGCTTACACAAAATACCCATTGTAGTTTAATCGGTCTTCATTGGGTAAGTGGGAATACTGTATAACTGACTATGGGTGTCCACCGGGTCAAAACTGGACCAAAATAATTTAGCTGAAGCATAAATGATTTAAACCTGTTTGGTCTACCACACTGAGAACTTATAAAAAGGAATAAAAACAAAAAACAAAAAGTTTATCTCAGACTGCCATAGTTCCTCAACATTTTTTAAGTAGCTTTTAATATTTTGTCTTAATTATTCCTGGTCATTTTCTTTTTGCAGACCACAGCTTACAGAAGTTACAGAGTCCAATTTGCGCATTTAAGAGAAAAGTCACAGCTTCAACAAAATGACCATTAACAGAGATGAAAATGTTGGGAATTTGCATAAGGTGTTGGCTGAAGAAGACTGCTTTTTCTGGAGCTGAAATGTAAACATGGCAAGTGATAGTTGTTGCTGCAACAGAAATTGTGAGTCATCAGTTCTATCTCCTTAATTTCATGACATCATGTTGTGTAGTTCAGTCACATTAGAGGTAAGCAATCTTTCTAATGTTCACAACCTTTTCCAACCTAATCAGCATATGCAAGTTTTAACTTTTCTAATACATCATCTGTTTTTGCCTTTTAGTGCCATGGTGTCGGGTGTGACCCTCTTATTTCGTCAACTAAAAGCTGAGTTGCGTTAACTTTTCTGGACCATCATGGGCAGTTGTCGCACACTAGACGTATGGGCAGCAACATGTACATACTCGATCACAAGGGTTCTTCCACCCTTTAGATTGCAACTCCAATTTGCAGATCAGGTAATTGCATAGACAAGTTTCGTTCTTTGTTTGTGTCTATTTAGATAGAATTGTAACTCTTATGCGTCTTATTTACTGGCTGATTACAAGTTTTGTGCATAAATGAAGAGGTAATGGCACAAGGATGGGATGAACAAAGTCAGCTTGGTTTACGCCTTACAAAAGTGCATTATAGGAAAAGATTTTTGTGGCATAATTCAATGGCACGGTATGTATTTCCAACATCTTTTTATCCCACAAATGTGCACCCTATATTCACAACATTCAGAAGCTAATCGTTTTCGCATTCCAAAAAACAGGAATTTCAGTACCCATGTTTCACGACAAAATGAACGTTGTGAAGATAATTGTTGCACTGCTGGGCAGAATCCTTAAGTTTTACTTATTACATGTAAGTGTTTAGTCATGTTGATCTTTATCGTGAATATGCATAAATTGAAATACAGGTTTCACCAAAATATTCATATCGTGCATAATTTGCTTACTGGGAAGAAGGAAGAAAATAAGGAGAGGCTGTCCAAAACCAGAAAAGCCACGAAGGTTAGTCAAATGTAATCATATAACCTTTTTTCTTTTGTTTTGGTATAAAATGCATATACTAGGCAGTTCATTAATGATGTATATATAAACATATATAAATTAGGCCTTCTGAAAAATATGAATTTTTAATGCGGTATAAATGAGGATGTGCCCATTTTAGATATTTCGCTGGTTGAACAAACCTAGGATTACCTATTGCGAAATCCCTGGGATTAGGTGTTGTGAAATCTACAACTTGATATATAGCAACTTCATGTCAAAATAGGAGTGGAATATATCTGTATATGCGTAGCAGGAGTGAAGTGGGTCAACCAGATTTTGAAGCATCTGCACATATGTGATGCAATTCATACTGAGAATATGATCCTTATTTGAAGTAAACAACAATGTGACTATTTTTTCATGATAGCATCAGCTAAATACTGATTTTTCTTAACAGAATGTTCGATTTTTAGGTGTAAAATGTGTATCAGATGGCCACGTCCTCAAGAAATGTCATGTAGAGCATAACAAGGTCACAGAAATATCACAACTAGAAACTGTTGAATAATAATTTTTACATTGGTATGAGGCAACAGAGGGCAAGTGGGCATTTGACAAGGACGGGCTAAGGCGGTTACCAACTTCCACCCTCTTACAATTTCTTAGCTGAACGTGGCTTTTCTATGACTGGCAAAAATATTGCTGCAACGATAGGAAGTGTTGATAAGTTGGAGTTTAAATTTATTGGTCTGGTTACATTTGCATTCTAAGTGATGGATTATATTCATTTTGTATGTACCTACTTCTATTAGTACTTTACAATGGAGAAGATTGGTACATTTTTTTATATTCTTTTGGTTTCCTGCTGCGGGAGGAATTTAAATCCATTTAAAGCTTATGTATACACACCATTGTAATCTTTAAATTTTTCTTGCACCATTTCTACTTTGCAACACTTATTGAAAACTTCTTTGGAAAAAAACCCCGCGGCAACGCGCGAGTTTTCCAACTCGTTGTCAACATGAATCATTGCCTATTCATTGGTTAGGTAGCATTCATATGCATAATTATTTGAAATTAATTGTTCAACTCTTAATTAAGAAAGTAAATTGATTAATAGAGGGATATAGGGGTAAAATATTAATGAATTGACTCATAATCGAAGAAATAGTGTGTTTGTTAAAAGTAGCAGTGAACTGTGAGTAGCGAGTTGTGAGCAGTAGCCACAGTTCACCGCTCACAGCTCACCGCTTCTTATAAAAGCATTGGAAAAATGAGTATTCTTAAAAAATAGCAAAGCTCACTGCTCTTTGTCATTGCTCACCGCTCCAAAAAACTCCACACCGCTTCGTGTCAAACACACCCTAAATGTCTTAGAATAAAGTTCATGAGAATCGAGTATACTTGTAATTATAAAATTTGGATGAGGAAATATATAATTAGTAACCTTATGACGAGGATGTAAGTAATTGGGAAAATTCCATAAACACCCCATCCGTACTATGACTCCACCTTAAATGCCCCAATTTTTTTATTTTTCTCCAAATACCCCAAGGGGAGACGGTCGCCCCTAAAACTTGGGCGGATGCTATAACCTTGTGACAAGTGTCCCTATACATGGCCCCACCATGTACTTTCCTGGTACAGCTGACAGTATGTACTTCTTGGGCGACTGGGACCCGCATTTCTTGGGCGACTTGGGTTTTTTGTCTTTTTGTAACAAATTTAATAATAGAGTTAATTACATTTTTGGCCCTTGTGGTTTACTTGGTATTTCATTTTTGTCCAAAACTTTTCAAAATCACATAAAAACAAATACATAAACATAAACACTAAAACTAACACTTCTCATCTCATCTATTTCTAAAATCTTCTCTTCATTCTCTCTACCATTTTTTGCCACAAGATCACCGCCCCCAACATCACCAACTGCTACCACACCACACCAATCATGGATCACGTGTTTGGATGCGACATCACCACCTATTACCACACCACACCAACCATCGACACCACCAACTGCTACCACACCAACCCTCATCACCAAACCCACCATCGACACCACCAAACCCTCATCACAACAACCACGAAACCAACACCAGTAGATTCGACCGGATCTGGTCAAGATCCGGCCAGATCCATGGTGGGTGGTTGTTGCCATGTAAGTCCATGTTTATTTCGTGGTTGGTGGAGATTTAATGGCCGGATCTTGAAGAAAAAAAATAAAGATTGAATTCAGTTTTCAGATTTTACGGCAAATATATGTTCCACATTGAAGAAAATGCATATCGTTTTCAGAGTTAAGTGTGCAAAGTGTGATTATGAATTTTGGTGGTGGTGGCGATGGAGTTTTGGTGGTGTCGATGGTGGTGTTTGGATCTTTATAGGTTTTGTTGGTGGTGGCGATGGAGTTTTGGTGGTGTTGAGGTTGAACACCTAGATATAAAACATATATTCAACCGTACATTTTATTTGCTATTTAAGCTGGCTAATAGCATTTTAATGACTTTCCTGAATGTTGTGTAACTTGAGTAATATAGATTGCTTAATATTTCACTTGGCGTTACATGGCTTATAAACTTTGATTAATTTTACTTGATAAAAATAACAATGAAACTCAGGTTTGTCAAATTATGTGGGTTGGATGGTATGATAAAAGAAAGATTAGTTGTGAAAGGAAGAGTAAAAGAATGGTGATGGAATCTTTCTTGTGATGATGAAGGAGATGCCAGGACAAAAGTGCCCAGTAGGTGTTTACTTTGCTTGTGATCTAAAACTTACACGAGAATGATTTTCTTGTTTTAGATGGTAGAGAGAAGGGAGAAAAGATTTTAGAGTTTGAAAAGATTAGTGTGTTTGTATTTATGTTTATGTATTTGTGTTTATGTGAGTTTGAAAAGTTGACAAACAATGAAATAACAAGTAAATTACAAGTACCAAAAATGTAGTTACTACTTTTTTACAAAAAGACGTGGGTGGTACGAGGGAACTCGGGATAACCCGATCTACGTTTTGGTGTAAGAAAAATATTTTTGGCCGGAAAATTATTCCGATGACCGGAATCTCGTCGGAGAAGACGACCGGAGGGGGTCGCCGGCGGTGTAGAGAGAGAAAGGAGAGGTGTGTGTGTTTTTATGAGAGAGAGAGATAAGAGAAATGATAAAAATAAAAAGATTGTTAGTGTTAATGTATTTATGTTATGTGATTTTGAAAAGTTGGACAAAAATGAAATACTAAGCAAACAACAAGGACCAAAAATGTAGTTAATAATTTTTTACAAAAAGACAAAAAAATGCAAGTCGCCCAAGAAATGTGGGTCCCAGTCGCCCAAGAAGTACACACTGTGAGCTGTACCAGAAAAGTACATGGTGGGTCCATGTATAGGGACACATGTCACAAGATTATAGCATCCGCCCAAGTTTTAGGGGCGACTGTCTCCCCTTGGGGTATTTGGAGAAAAATAAAAAAATTGGGGCATTTGGGGTGGAGAACTTGTACGGATGGGGCACTTGTGGAATTTTCCCTAATTAATTCTTCCTATTTAAAATGTATACTTATCTTTTTAGTATCATCACTAGTGGTAGGTTGGATCGTTCTGAAAAGCTCATATTAACTAAGTATTGCTCCGTACTTTTAATTCTATTTGTTTAATATGCAAGTGATAGTTAAATACTTTTAAGTTTTATAATGGTTACTAGTTATAATGCCCGCGCACGCGCGGGTTTTTTTTTTTAATTTTTTGAAATAATTATTAAAAATTTTTAATCCTATTGTTAATTGCATCTTATCTATATTTTTTTTATTTATCTTCTACTTGTGTTGTGGATAAATATAAAATGTTACCTAATAAAAAAATAATCTTTTTTTTAAATAATTTATCTTCTACTTATGTTATGGATAAATATAAAATGTTACTTAATAAAAAAATAATCTTTTTTTTTAAATAAAATTATTACTAAATAAGGTATGGTTCCATTTTTTTTGAAATGAAAAATTCCCAATAGAGGTTTTGTTTTATTATATAAAAGATTTCCCCCACTTGAAGTTGATACAGACCGGTAACCATTGTTAAAAAAAAGATTAAAAGATTAGAATTTTATACGAACTAGTGGGCGCTTTATTGTCATCAAGTTCGGCAAAAAGAAACCATAAGAATGTACTAGGAAATAAAAATAAACAAAACAAAAGGAAAAGAGCGCTCATGTAACCAACTTAATACAATAATAAGTGTGTTATGTACTTATAGTGTGACATTAGAGCTTAAGGTGTGGCTAGGGGCGGCAATTCTTGACACGACACGATAAACGACACGAACCCGACACGAAGTTAAATAGGTTTGGGTTGAGGATAAACAGGTTTGGGTCAAAAACAGGTCAACCCGTCTAACCCGTTTAATAAACGGGTCGTGTTTGGGTTGAGCAAGTGTTAAACAGGTCAACACGTGAACCCGTTTAAATATATATGCCTCTAAAAGTAAAATATATAACTTGGTTTAAGTGTTGGATATGGATTAAATTTATTTTGTTATGTTCTTAATATGAGTGAATTATGATTATAACTCAGATTTTATTGAAATTGACGCTTATAGCTTATAACTCTTATATCACTCAAAATTGTCGTATAGTTAGTTGTATGTTATTTTTATCATATATTAGATCCTTATATCATTTTCTCATTTAAGCTAGTTAAATCAAAAAACCACCAATCTTATTCACTGCTTGACCTATTACTTAAACAGGTTAAACGGGTCACAAACGGGTTACACGTGTTATGCAGGTTTGGGTTAGGGTTGAGCTTCTTGACACATTTAATAAATGGGTAATGTTATTTTTATCATATATTAGATCCTTATATCATTTTCTCATTTAAGCTAGTTAAATCAAAAAACCACCAATCTTATTCACTGCTTGACCTATTACTTAAACAGGTTAAACGGGTCACAAACGGGTTACACGTGTTATGCAGGTTTGGGTTAGGGTTGAGCTTCTTGACACATTTAATAAATGGGTCGTGTTTGGGTTGAGGTTATTTCAACCCGCCAACCCATGAACCCGAATAGGTCAACACGAACACGACTCGATTGCCACCCCTAGGTGTGGCAACGAGCCACCTTCGCCACGACTCGCCGCCACACCAAGCTACCTCGTCACTTCTCGTTGTTGGTTGGTTCGTCGTTTGCACGACGAAGGTAAAACTTGTACGGAGTAGCAGGGAGTAGCGGGTAAACGTTAAAAAAATTCAGTTTACTTTATTTTTTATTTTTATTTTTTTTCCAGTCAACACAATTTATGAGAAGTGGTGGGATCATAATGAAGTTGTTGTGTTTATTTATGATAGGGTAAATTGCAAAAATGGTCCTTCACGTTCCACATTTTCGCAAAAATGGAACCGAGACAAAAAGTAGCGCAAAAAAGACACCCACGTTCCACATTTTCGCAAAATCGCCACTGAGAGGCCTTTTCCGTTAGTTTTCCCGTTAAGTGCCATGTCATCGAGGGTAGTATCGTCATTTCATGGTTCCCGCCTAAACCAATATTAGACCTACCGAACAAGCACATTAATCCACTGATCCAAACACTCCCTTGCCCAAAGTGAATCGCATTTTTTGCCCTAACGTTTCCAATTACGATTTCCGAACCGAAAAAAGTGAAGAAGATGGCTAATTTATTTGGGAAAAACCGGGAACGATCTTCCCCGATCCCTAATCTTCATCAACTTTACGGTATGTTTTGGGCATTGTTAATTGTATCGATTTTTATATCTACAGGGATATGTGATTGTAATGAACAGTACGAATAGGATGTGGATTATACATTAAGTTGATTTTTCATGTTGTTAGTGTGTGTGTGTTGATTTTTATTGTTTGCATACAA
>LBNU01026717.1:0-72620 GCA_014162995.1 Artemisia annua | reverse complement strand
ACAGGTTCACTATTAAACAAGTTCCTCGGGGGGAAAACAAAAAAGCGGATGCACTGAGTAAGATCGCATCTACAAGCTTTGCACACCTATCAAAACAAGTCTTGGTGGAGATCTTAAAAAACAAGTCCATCTCGGAGATGGAGGTATCCACGGTGATAGAAGAGCATGATCCTACGTGGATGACCCCTATCATCGAATTTATAAGCAAAGGTACACTACCCCTGGAGCAGAAGGACGCTCGAAGGATACGGCGTACAGCGCAGAGGTTTGAACTTCGAGATCGGCGATCCTTTCTACAACCATGGCTTCGGTGCGTTGGACCTCTTCAGCCGGATTACGTACTCTGAGAGATCCACGCCGGTTCATGCAGTATGCACTCAGGACCACGGTCCATTGTAGCACGAGCCTTGCGATCAGGGTACTACTGGCCTACGATGCACCGTGATGCGCGTGATATGATAAAGAAGTGTAATGACTGCCAAGTCCATAGACCCATCCCGCGCCGACCACAACAAGAGCTAACACCCATCACTTCGCCATGGCCATTCTACAAGTGGGGTATCGACATTGCTGGCCCCTTCCCTGTGGCAGCAGGGGGATTGAAATTCCTTATTGTGGCAATAGATTACTTCACTAAGTGGATTGAAGCAAAAGCAGTGGCAACGATAACAGGTAATCAAGTAAAACGATTCGTTTGGGACAACATAGTATGCCGCTTTGGATTACCTGGGGAAATCATCTCAGACAACGGAAAACAATTCCGTGACAATCCGTTCAAAGACTGGTGCGCGCAACTTAACATTACACAACACTTCGCGTCAGTGAAACACCCACAAACCAATGGTTTGGTTGAGCGCGCAAATCGCAGTCTAGGCGAAGGAATCAAAGCGCGCCTGGACAGACACAAAGGAAAATGGGTGGATGAGCTGTCGCATGTTTTATGGGCACACCGCACGACTATCAAGGTTAGCAATGGGGACACTCCCTTTTCTCTTGTCTATGGGACAGAAGCTGTTATACTAGCCGAGATTGGGATGCCAACTATTTGTACAGCGGAAGTCAATGTTACAACAAATGATGACGAGCGGCGAATAGACTTGGATCTATTAGAAGAAAGGCGTGAACGCGCAACGATACGTGAAGAAAAAGCCAAGCCAAAAATGAAGGGATACTACGATGCTAAAGTTCGAAACACTTCATTCAGACCAGGCGACTTTGTATACCGCGCTAATGATGCAAGCCACGCAGAAGACACAGGAAAGCTCGGACCAAAGTGGGAAGGACCTTACGAGGTCGTCGAAGCATTAGGAAAATGCACATACAAGCTGCGTGACATGGATGGCCATGAGCTACAACGCACATGGAACATTTGCAATCTCAAGAGATGCTATCTTTAGGAAAGGCTATGGCCCAACACACGGACACCTTCGCACTTTAGTACGTGCCCAATAAATATCCGTTTATTTATATTTTGTTTCGTTTAGGCAAATTTTTTCGTTTTCCTTTACAAAAACTTGCAAGTATTAATTTAATGTCGCGGTTTCTAGCTAACTCCGCGACACACTTTACTTTGTTATTTACATATTATTTATGTCTAAACATTGTCATTATATTACCTTTTGCCTACATGGCGTGCATGCACTTATTAAAAACCCACGATGGTAAAAGGATGAGTAAACCTACTAAATAACTCGTTGAGTAAGAGGGTTGCAAACCCATCAACATTGGATCACGCATCCTTGTTAAACACCTTACGCTCAAGACGTTGGCGTAAGTTCATTGCGCACCCCACGATGGATGCGCAACATTGCACACTGTGCGCGTTTAACAACTTACGAGCCAAGATTCTTGACCCCTTAAAATGATATTTACAACACGCTGCATACACTTGTAAAAATTCATGAACTTCATACACAATTATGGATTCTTTATAAATTTTCTTAAGTATATAACGGTTTGATTCTTAGCCATAACACGAATGTCTTTTACGTAAAGATAATGACTAAGTACAAAAATCACATCCATTAAAGAACCACGAGTTCATACGATTCTTGGTTGTCTTTTATGCAAAGACAAGAAGATAAGTGCCAACATTAGAAAACAAACATGCAAGTCAATTTGATTTTTCATTAACTACGAGTTTATACGAAAGGCATAGATTGTACATACAAAATTGTTCATCTATTGTACAAAAAAAAAACAATAAGGAGCCTAAACACTAGAAGTACGCCTGAGCTTGGAGCTACTACTATGGCCTGCAGCGTTCTTAGCATCCCCAAGCTTCTTTAACAGCTCAACATCATTGGGTGATACTGTTGGCACGCTAACAGGCACCCCATCGGACCTGGGGAGATGAGCTGCACCGACGCCACAAAGGATGGCTTTCCCTTTTATACCCTTCTTCTTAGCCAATCTTAGGGCGTGGGCTTCTAAAGACTCCTTAAGGGGAATCTCCCTCTCAAGAGCAAAAGGGTTGAGCAGGTCGCGTGGGCGCGCAAACACAGGCACATGCAGCTGTGACACATCTGGCTTGAGAAAGTAGTCAGACTGCGCCTCAGCATCTTCAGATAAGTGCCTTGCTAAAGTCAACCCCTGCATGATCACGCCTATAGGAAAGTCCTGGTCACGCTCCATTTGGGCAATGTGCGGAAGCTCCAGCAGCTTCATCTTCTCCATGGCATCAACAAGCTCACCAAAGGCGCTCTCATTGTACCCAGGTACTTCTGAGGGAGGCACTGCCAGCACTTTGGTCTCGCACAGCTCTTCGATGGCCTCCGCCTTGCCACGAGCAAGTGCACACTGCACCACATGCCCAAATGCGCCCTTCACTTCTTGGGACTCTAAAGTGTTCAGCGCAGCCAAACGAAGGCCATGACTGATCAGCCACCTGCGAATAAAACATCATAAGACAATAAGTTTAAAGGAAATGAATATGTAAGATTCAAAGGAGAAAGGGAATCAAAATATTACCTGCGTTCGGCAATGGAGGACACTAAGTGAGGATACAACTCCTCATCATACTCCACGCTCAACCCGCGCAGCTTCTCCTCCTGCTTCTGTAGCAAATCCTCCACAACCTTTCGAAAGTCATCCAACTGTGCGAAGTGTTGGATTTTATTCTGCTCTATGTACTTCAGCGCCCAGACACAAGTCGACTTGTACTCACTCAGAGCAGTACGCTCCTTGTCTACTTGGGCCCAAAGAGACATCCTCTCATCTGCAAGCTTCCGGGCGTACGCATCAGAAGACTCTATTGCCGCATGGGCACTAGCCAACTGCGCCTTTAGCTGCGGAATCTCTTCGTCCTTCTGCACAAGACGGCTACTCTCACCATAATAGCTAGTCTTTAGCTGAGCGACCAAGGTGGCCTGATGCGCAGCAGCAAGACCCAGCTCCTCCACCAACTTGTCCATCGGCATATCACCCAGTGCCCTTGGCTCAGTCTCTTCGCGCCTCTGTGAAGGTTCATCAGATTGCACAAAGCTCGCCCTGGGTGGCGACTTCTGCGCAGAAGCAGCAGCATCCTCAGCAACTTCAACACTGCACCCATATGATCAAGTTTAGTCTATAATACAAAAAGGCAGTAAGAGAATTGAAGTTCCAGTACACGCAAGCTATGTTACTTACATGGGGGGAGGATACTTGGCAACATCTTTTTCCGCATCAGTGGCGGACACATTCTCCTCTGCAGATGATGGCTCAGCAGTAATTAGATGGCGTCTCCTCTTGGAGGAACTTGCGCCATCACCACCAGAAGACGCTCCCTTGCGCTTCAAACCTTGGCTGCTCTCCTCTGGCTCAAAAATCTTCACGCTCTCTGAGGAGGATGAGCGTGATTTCTCGGCCTCTGGAGATGGCTCCGGAGAGGGGGGTACACTGTGCACAGGAGTAACCTGCAACGCCACTTGGGGAGAGTTTTCTGGCTCCTCCAGCGCGAGTTCCATAGTTCGCCCTGCAGTAGCCTCCAAAATGGGCGTCTCCCCTTCCCCTAAAGGACACACCCCTACTGTTACCTCCCTCGGCTTCGCCAATCTCACAACACTGAACAGGTCCATCTCTGCGCAGCAAAAAGACACAACAAACAACAAAGGTTAAATAAGCAATACAAAGAAAAGAGCGTTTACAATATCAAGACAAAAGGACAAGCACCCACCCCGACCATCCTCGCTCAAAAACTTTGGCACTTCTGCCTCCGGTTGGAAGTAGTTACGACTGATGCCCATATGCACCAGGAACTCTTCCGGGTACGCACGGATAGGGATACGGTTGGTATTTATAGTATCCGCGTCATCTGCACTATACGTCCCGGGGGCTGGGCGCACATCCTTCGGCAGCGACCCTTGGGTATAAAAAGCAAAATCCCAAGGGAAACACGCATTGTCTACCCAGAAGAAATATTCACGCCAATTCCTGAGCGCGTCCAATTTCTCTGTGTAACACTGCAAATGCCCCGCGCGTTTGGCAAAGGAAACCCACCGGTTTGACCACGTTGAGTGGTAAAACACGCGAAAAAGGTGAATCGTTGGATTAATTGCCAACAGACAGCAATTTACCTCAAAATTGGTTATCTTAGCTGCGCCTATACAGTGCAGCTGAGATATATGAAGGCTATAATAATTAAGAACATCGCACAAGAATAAGGATAGGGGCACGCGCTGATTCGTGAATTCAAAAAAGCGCGCGTATACCCCCACCTTACCCTCAGGGAAATCAGCTATAGACGCGGTTGCCACCGGTACTACCGGATGCAGCGCGTGAGGGATATAATAATCCGAGGCGAACTAACGTAGCTCATCCTCGGTTATATCGGAGGTAAAATCAGACAACTGAAGAACCATTCTTAATATCGTATGGTTTTTAGATGCGCACGCGCTATTACCTTTGTATACGCTCGATTTCTTGAATAAGTTTGGAAGGATTAACAATGGTGGAAATGTGAAGGTTTACTGTGCTAATCACAGTGAAAAGGAGGCGATGGTTTATATAGGGTTACCACGTCCATGGATGGCTGACACGTGTAACCCACTTGCTCCAATCGTGTGGTTAGGAACTCAAAGGGTACAACACTTTTTTCACTTTCCCACATTTTTCGAGGTTAGTTCTTTGGATTTATTTGGACTAGATTCAAGGTATATTCTTTTTGGCGGGAAAGCTTTGTAACTTATCCGCCACGTATGCTGGAGTATCCTTTCGTTACGCCTGTTAGTCTAGCATCCGCGGTTGCACCGTGCGCATACTAGACTGGGGGGACATGATGACGTATAGTCCCTACTCGGGTCACGAACCCGAGGGGCAAACGATACTAATACTAAGCCCACTATGCGTGGGCTATCATAATAAGGATTTGGGCTCAAGAAAGCCCAAAGCCCAATCTATTTATGGTCTTGATAAGGATATTTTATTTATGGATAAAGATCAAGGGACCGGATAAGGCGTAATACGCCGAGGAGTAAGGAGCACGAAACCTACGAGGGTTCGTGTGTATATAAAGGGCATCACGGCTCTCATTGAGGTACGATATCACAACCCTAACTCTTCTACAAACCCTAAAAACCGATTACTTACTCTCATGCCGGAGGATAATCGTGGGAGACAATCCCACGATAAGCCTAACGGTGTTTCTTTGCTTTCTTAGTGTGCAGGTCTCAAGCATTAAGATCCAATTGATACTCAAACAATGAACGCCCAACTTTTGTATCAACATGACATAAATAACATAAACTATCTATAATACACGATGTACTCTCTTTCTAATTAAATATTAAGATTCCTTTAAATATATTTTTAACCGCTTACATATTCCATTGCCTATTGTACATATTATGATACACAATAATTCCACTGGGTGCTGTTTAAGCATACCTTAAATAATTATGTTTCTAAATATGAAATCATCATTTCTATAAATACATAATTTCAACACATATAATTAAGGTAAGTCAGTTTTAATAAAGCATACATTAATAATAAGTGAGTTCATATTTGGAAACATTTTTATTTAAGGTATGCTTAAACAACACCTAATGGGTTGTTGTTAGCTAATCTCAAACTAAATCTCACTATTAAATTGTTAACATAACTAGCTTCGATATGAATAGTAAACATAAACTATATCGGAACTATTTGTACATATAACCATTATTATTCAAAGAGTTTTGATAAATAGACCTAAACTTATAGGCCTAAAATTCAACCTAAAAATATTAAATTGGCACATGTCATTTCTGTTAAACACTAAACCGAATTGTTGTATTAATCCTAATATAACCTCATTAACTAACTCCTACATTGTGTTCTTGCAATGAATGTTGGCGTTGAGTTCTTAACATAAATATAAGCTTTTATCTAGATTGAGTTTTAATGTTGAATCTATAATAAAGATATTGTCATGGTTTTCGTTTGCCCGAATTAATTACACAAGTTAATATGTAACTCAACCATGAGTCTCGATAAAGTTAATATGTAACTAATTAAAGTGATAACATATTTGGACCATAACCTAAAAGAGAAGTGCTAAATCCTTCTACTAAATCCTCCTACTTATCATTTTATTCACAGGATCTTGACAAGTGTCAGAACTGACGGTTTAGATGCAGAGAGAGAATGAGTAAAAAAATATATGTAATATTATTGTGTGTGTAAGAGGATATTGTAAGATGCTATAGCAATGCTCTAACCCAAAAATTAAAAACTCGTGTTAAAGGTAATAGCAAAAGCAAAACTTTTCTCTTGCAACAATTCAAATTCTTGTCATTTATATACGAGAATTGATACTTACACCACATATTTTGATGCATGCACCACAATTTGTGCATTACAATTTGTACCGTACAATACTATAATGCATAAATTGTGATGCATGCATCAAAAGATGTGGTGTGAGTATCACCCCCTTTTATATACACATGCAAATAAAGTTCAATAAATTTTATTGTATACTAAAACATTTTTCCACTCAATTTCTTATGCCTTTTGAAGTAATTATGTCTCTTTTTAAGTAAAATGTCTCTTCAATTTCCATTCCGTAGTATAAGTTTTGAAGTTTATACATGCGTCTACCTTTGTACATGCCCCGATATATATATATATATATATATATATATATATATATATATATATATATATATATATATATATATATATTTATATATATATATATATATATATATATATATATATATATATATATATATATATATATTTATTTATTTATTTTTTTTTTTTGATAACATTTTTTTATGTCGATCAGAAATTAAGCAAACATACTAAGATTTTAGTTAAGATTAAATGAGAAGAAAAATTAAAATGAAAATGGTGAGAAGAAAATCACAAACACATATTTTAGATGCACTTACAAAAGTAAATGCATCTCCTCTTAAAAGACCGGATCAAATAAAAAGTGATAAAAATCTAAAAAAGGTAAAAAGTAATCTCGACGGTTTATTAAAAAGCCTGATTGTTTCCAATGTTAGAAACTGTTCCTTTTTCCCCTTTTCACTCTTTCTTTTTTACAAAGAGTTAATTCATTTTCTAGACACTTTTGACACCTTATTCACAAAACGGTCATGCTCAACTCATCATAATATTGTAACAGCTGTTGTTGATTTTGTTAAAATTGTTGTTGCTGTTGATGTGCTAGTAACGACAACATAATTAACAACTTATTAAATCGAAGATCGAACCCAACGATCTAATTTTATAAAAATCATGAAACTCGACGGTGATGTGGATACTTTTTCATATAATTCGGAAATCAATATGAAAGATTTTGGAGGATTTTAATTCGTGTAGAAGGAAGGAGAATGGGGGAGAATGATTTTTGTTTTGATTGATTTTTTATTTTAATTATAAATTGTTGGTGGAAGACTTTGGTAGTATTAAAAAGTGTTTATCATTATTTGCCGAATAAAAAGTGCTTATGATAAGTGTTTTTGATCAATAAAAATTGTTGTTCTTTCGTTATTTGCCGAATAAATAGAGTTGTTTATTAATAGATATAGTTAAATAAAAAAGGTTTGTCATTGTTCATCAGTCTTGTTCATCGACAAATCTTGTTCATCGGCTAGTCTTGTTCATAAATAAAAAGAGTTGTTGTTGTTCATCAGTCATGTTCATCCGTTAGTCTTGTTTATCAGTTAATATTGTTATTAGTTTTCTGTAAAAAATTACGTTGTTCATCAGTTTTTTAAAAAATCATAATGTTAATTAGTTCATCAGTTTTTTGAGAAAAAAAATCATGATATTCATTAGTTTTCTAAAAAAATCAAAAAAAATGTTCATCGGTTTTCTAAAAACAATTAATAGTGTTCATCAGTTTTTTAAAAAATCATTATTTTCATCAATTTTCTGTATAGCGTTCATCAGTTTTCTATACAAAATTACGTGCTCATCAGTTTAAAAAAAATCAGAATATTAATTAGTTCATCAGTTTTTTAAGAAAAAAATCATAGTGTTCATCAGTAATCGAAAAAAAATCATAATATTCACCAGTTTCTAAAAAAATAATATTGTTTATCGGTTTTCTAGAAAAATCATATTGTTCATCAGTTTTCTAAAAAAAATAATATTGTTCATCAGTTTTCTAAAAACAATTAATAATGTTCATCAATTTTTTTTTAAAAATCATTATTTTCATCAATTTTCTAAAAAAAATAGTGTTCATCAGTTTTCTATACAAAATTACGTTGTTCATCTGTTTTTTTTTTTAAAATCATAATATTAATCAGTTCATCAGTTTTTTGAGAAAAAAAATCACAGTGTTCATCAGTAATCGGAAAAAATCATAATTTTCATCAGTTTTCTAAAAAATAATATTGTTTATCGGTTTTCTAAAAATAATCATAATGTTCATCAGTTTTTTAAAAACAATTAATAATGTTCGTAAGTTTTTAGAAAAAGATCATAATTTTTATCAATTCTCTAAAAAAATGATAATATTCATCAGTTTTCTTAAAAAACATAATGATGTTTATTAATTTTCTAAAAAAATAATAATGTTCATCAGTTTTCCAAAAAAAATCACGTTATTTTCATTAGTTTTTTAAAAAAAAATCACGTTGTTCATCAGTTTTTTTAAAAAAAATCATAATGCTCATCAGTTTGTTTTTTTAAGAAATAAAAACTTAATGTTCATCAGTAGGGGTGAGCAAAATCGCCCGAGTCCCGACAACCGACCCGATCCCGACATAAATCGATAGTCCCGAAACCGAATAATAGCTTCTCGGGTCGGGAGTCGGGATGGATTTTTAGCATTTTTGGGATTCGGGACGGGCCAAAAACCGACAAAATACAAGCAAAAACCGACTACTTTCGGGATGGGCCAAAAAACCGACTACTTTCGGGTCGGTATTCGGTTTACGATTTAGGTGACTTTCAGGATCGTGATTAGTCGGGACGGGTCGGGTCGGGATCCGGCCCGATGCTTAGCCCTATTCATCAGTTTCTAAAAAAAAAAAAAATCAAAATGTTCATGAGTTCATCATTTAAAAAAATCATAATTTTCACTAGTTCATCATTTTTCTAAAAAATAATCTTAATGTTCATCAGTTTTCAAAAAAATAAAATAAAAAAATAAAAAAATCATTATGTTTATCAGTTTTCTAAAAAAAAATCATAATATTCATGAATTTATCAGTTAAAAAAAAAAAAAAAAAAACTAATAAAAATGTTCATCAGTTATATTACATTGTACATTAATTAAGAGTTGAAATAGCAAAAACGGATGTGGTATAAGTAAAAACAATAAAAGGGATGGACACTTGTCACCCTCCCATTACTTTTTAGACTTTTATTTTAAAGTCACTTCTTAAAGGATCCTATCCCCTTCCATTAAACTTATCCCTTTTATTTGAATGATGTGACTAAAAATTATTCTCATTTAAGTTTTTCTTCTCATCGGATCATTTCCCACTAGGCTCTCTAGAATCATTCCAAGTAAGTTTGAACAATTCTAAATTAGTGAATATGCAAACTTTGTCTTCTTTAGATAATTGTGTTTTTGTTTAGCAGGGTTGCAAAAGAGAGCACGAGAAAACTTAGGGCCCGTTTGGTTTGGTGTTTTTTCTTGGGTTTAGGATTTAAAAGTCAAATTTAATTGTTTGGTTGCAATTTTAAGATTGAGGTTTAGGTTCTAATCCCAAATAAAGGGGTGTGTGTTAAAGTTAAGTATTAGATGGGTTTTACAAAAAGTGTGGGACCATCTTTTTTCTTATCATCATATTTTTCTTTTTATCCCTCAATTATTAATATAAATAATTTTAAATTTATATTTTAATATATAATATATTTTTAAATATTATTTTCTCTCTCTTATTTAAACCCAAATCCAAATCCTAATCTACAACTTTACACTTAAATCCAAATCCTAATCTAAACCCATCTATAAACCAAACGGGCCCTAAATAGAGTTGATTTATTATTAGTTGATACGTATAATCAATGACGCAATAGAGTACAATATCAGTAATAGCAACCATGGTTAGGACTCCTAAATCATTTCATGTACGTTTGACCATTTGTTTATTAGGGAGAATGCAAACATTGTTTTCTTGAAGTTATTGTAAGGGGCAATTGCATATATACCCACTAAAACTTGCATATATATATATATATATATATATATATATATATATATATATATATATATATNAAAAAAGCTTTGAATAAGTCAAGAGATTATATACATATATACATTCACTGGGATTGTCACCCCCCATTTGCTACAGGAGCTACAGCGATTAAATACTTTTTTATTCGTAGCTACAGTAACTAACGACCGTTAGTTACTGTAGCGCTATAACTAACGGTAGTTAGTTACTGTTGCGCTATAATTTTTTTTTCATTGCATATTTAGTCCTCTCATAATTTACATAATTGGTCCTTCATGTTATACGTCCATTGCAAAGTCAGTCCTTAGTCACTAAATTGACGTTAAGTAGCTACCAGCCGTTATCACACTTTCCCTATTCGAAAAACACCCTGCGGCAACGCGCAGTTTTCCAACTCGTTGTTTACAAAACATGAGCTCAATATATGGTCCTTAGTGATGTAACGATCCTCAAATGACCAAAGTATCTAATTAGTTTAACAAATTTGGAATTTGCAATTTTGTGTGAAAAGGACCGATTTTTAACTGTCTATTTGAACAAACAAAACCCGTCCATCATAATGGGTTTGGCAACAAATGCAATAATTTACGATTTTATCTCTAATTAAAGGTTTTATCCTTATAATTTCTTTACTTATAAAGAATTTTAATATTATTCAAAATGTACACTTATCAACAGGGAAAGAAAATGAATGGTGAATTGTATTCAGTTTATCTCTATGTTTTTAGCTGAATATTAGTTTCTCTGAATTAAGACTCAAATGGGACTTGTCCATTTGATGTCTAGTTGTATTGGCTGTAACAGTTATATGATGTGTTATAATAATATTCACAATTTCAGAGAAAAAAAAAAGAAAAAAAAAAGGGAAAGAAAAGATCATCCACTTTAACCCTGAAAACATTTACAATAGTTGCATGCTTGACGATTTTTTAATGAATAGTAAAAAACCATATATACTAGACCCATGCATTGCACATGCCTAAAGGCCTAATTTTTGTAAAATTATAGTTTAACAATTAATCAGCTATTTAAAACATTGCTTGAGTTTGTAATAAAAAACGGTTTTACATTCAAGTTTATACTTTGCAAATGACTTAATTTTTTTCAAGGATTTGCTAACAATTATACATTTCATAACATCACATGTCATTTTTAAAATGATTAGAATTGTATAATTATAGCATATATGAGTTCACTAAATGTGAAATTTATAAATATAAAATACTTAAACAAAACCCACAAAGTTGTTGTCAGCTCATTTTATTTCGTTAATAACCAGCATATCTAATCGTGATAGTAAAGTAACATAAATTAGGGGAAAAAAATCTAAGATATCGGGATAAGTGAATAACGAAGATAACTTTCGCTAGAGGTTTGAGTTTTAAACCTTTTTCACTAGTTACACGTCTAAGTTAGATATGGTCACGAGACATGATATGTTCTGAAAAGATCCGATTCACAAAATAACCTAAACATCTAAAACCTCGTTCGTTTAATGATAATACAAATGTTTAAATGAAAATCAAACTGATGAAACTCTAATGCTAGTTTTCAAGTTTTTTTAGTTAAAAATATAAACATTTTCACTTTAGTTTTGAGAAATCAAATCATCTTTTGTTTTTCAGTCTTTTTCTTCATTAAGTGATACTCGAGAATACAACAATTTCTATTTAACTTTATTTTCTTTACTTTTCTACGTTAAGTGATATTCGAAAACACAGTGTAGAAAATACGTGGACCTAATAAACAATTTCTTATAATCTCTCCTTTTCCACAAACGACAAAAATAAATATATTTTAGATTTGTCAAAACTCAAAAGTTAAAAGTGTTGTACTTTAAACAAGTCAAAGTCTTGTTGTCACTTTTATGTCTTGTTTGACTAAAATTGACACTCACTCGGCTGTGAAATTTCTTCACGTTCTCTACAAACCTCATTCTTGATACCCTTTTTACTGTCTGTTTCTGGTGAGTTTTCTTTTACCTCATTTTTTTTTTTTTTTTTTTTAAATATAAAATTATTTAATGGCTATTTGTTCTTGATAGTTGGTAGAACCCTAAACTTGTAATCTTTAAAAACACTAAATTAGCACTATTAATTAAGTGGGTGTATGCTTATTTGAACAATAATTTGGCATTGTTTATTTAAGTAAAACTGCTTATCTGCTTATTTAGTGTAAATTTAGCTCTTATGACTAAGTAGGTTCCCAAATGCTTATTTCTTTGAAGCCAATAAGCAGTTTTGAGTAAGCTATCTCAAATATAGCTTAAGTTAGCTATCGGAACACATAAAACAGCTTATTGCGTTTGCGTTTCAGCAGCGGCATATGCTAATATAAGCTGCTTAAATAAGCTTTTACCCAAATACCCCTGAATTCCCTAAACTGATGAATACTAATATCTACTCTTTGTGAAAAAGTAACTAATATGTGTTAACCGCTTCTTTACCTCTATTTAAGCAAATGCGAGTACACCTTAAGCTGGTACTTTCTAATTTTAAATGATTAAAGCCATATCTAGTGCAATGTACATTGAGTATTTGGCCACCCTCAGTAAAACGATTTTTTTTTCTCGGTCCCTAGACTTACATTTTAGTATATAAATATGCACACATTTGAAACATTTTTAACAGGTCATTAGGGTACGTATATTCAACATCCTGGTTAAAGTGACCCAAACAACCGATTTCATAAACTCAATGAACTGAATGACCATAAAAACACATATGCACAAAATGATCAAAGTTATGTACTTTCCATGTTAAAAATTTATTGGTGTCTTGCTTGATTGATATCCATTGATTGTTCTATATATTTTTATATATCTTAGTATAAACGTTTCTTAACAGACCATTTCAAGTAAAAGACCATATTCGGGCATTTAGCGATTTTGGGTTGCTTATATGGTCTGTGGTTAACAATGGAGACAAATACTTCAAGAATGGTTTATTTAAATGGTAGTAATTATAAAATATGGAAATGTAAGATGGAGGATCTTCTTTATGTTAACGGACTTCATCAACCAGTTTTTTGTTCTCAAAAACACGAACGCCAGACTGAAGCAGAATGGAACTTGTTACACCGTCAAGTTTGTGCGTATATTAGGCAATGGGTTGATGACACTGTATTAAATCGTGTTAGTGAAGAAGTAAATGCCCGTACTTTATGGAATAAGCTTGAGCAGCTGTATGCCCGAAAGATGTGTACTAATAAACTGTCTCTGATCAAAAAATTGATGGGCTTGAGGTACCGTGATGGAACTGCAATGTCGGAACACTTGATGGTTTTTCAGGGGATCATTAACGAGCTTTTTGAAATAGGTATTAAGTTTAATGAAGAGGTTCAAGGATTGTGTTTTCTTGGTAGTCTACCAGATTCATGGGAAGCATTTAGAATGTCGTTATTAGACTCGGTACTAGATACTGTTATTTCAATGGACTTGGTCAGAAATAGTGTTTTAAATGAGGAGATGAAAAGAAAGCTAAAAGATCAGGAAATGAAAGTCAATGACGAGATAAGTGAAGATGATGTTGTAACTGATAATGAAGTACCACATAATCCTATTCCAGAAGTGCAAGGCGTTAAAAGCCTAAAGGTTGCTTTTCGTAATGCAACAAAAGTTGAAGTAAGTGTTTGCTTACANATAAAAGTTGAAGTAAGTGTTGGCTTACAGCTATCACTTCTTTTGTTCTATGTTTGAGTTTACCTATTTTGCACCGCTAATTGCTAGAGGTGGCATGGTCGGGTTGAAAACAAAACAGGTACCTTATGGTGATGGTCAAAATGGGTAACATTTATGTTCTTTTAAGCTTATATAATTGAATGGGTCAACTTGGGATGTGTCTTATCTCAGACGTGTCACTAATAATTTTTTACCTATACAAAGGGAACATATCAAATAGGTCAAATGTTTTACATTTGTCGTGTTCAAAGATTTGGATTGTTTTTGTTTTTATATTTTAACTTTTACAACAATGATATGTTCTGACCTGAAACCTCTTTTACCCGTTACTCATCCCATCCGAGTATCCGACCTGCCTATCGTGCCATCTCTACTATGAACTTGATGCTCACATTTAAACTATTTTATGCTAGCAGCAAGTTCAGGACTTCCCGGAACCGTTTTTCCTTGAGATTCGAGAAGGTGAAACATTTGCTCAAGTTAAAGTACGGATACATAAGAAACTACAGATTCCACCCAAGAAATTTTCCAAGGTATTTTTATTTTTCTACCAATATATTATTATTCTCTCAACTTTTAATTTGCGTGGAACTCATTTTTTTAACTTCTGACTATTTTATGTTTCAGTTAAGTTTCACATTTCACTTTTCGGGGGTTCCTACATACCTTACAGATTCTGATGTTGTCTACACCTATATTCAGGTAAACGAGTCTATCCATCTCTTTCACTCCCTCTCTGCACAAACTTGCATGTTTATGGGGGTGTTTGGATTTGTGTTTGTGAAAGTGATTATCATTATTAATAGTAAGAATCGGGTAATAAAATGTGTTGTAGAACTTGTAGGTGTTAGTGTTTGACGTGCTTTTTCTGTTTGCAGTTGTAACAATCGATTAATTTTCTAAGAAATTAATAAATAAATGGCCAAAAAAGACTTGGTGAATAAAAGGAGACGCGTCTTGTGAGATGGAAGTAAAAGTTCCTTAAGTCAGGTTAAAAGGGGTAATTTGGTAGTTTTTAATATTTTGACATGTTTGAGATAAAACACAACTCATATCGGCCAATTAATAAGTAAATGGGTCGAAATGGCCACCTCAACTAGGATTAATGTTGTTACTGTCAAACTTGGTCAAATTCACATTAGATTGCCGCTCACAACATATTTTTTTACATATTATGTTCTTTTTGTTGTGCGCAGACTTCAGACACTTTATATTATGAACATAAAGTACCGGATATACCTCGTACTGAAGAGCAACACCTCAGAACCCTAGAGGTTGCTTTTCATCATGCAACAAAAAATGAAGTAAGTGTTGAATTATAGCTGTTACTCATTTGCTTATATGTTTGACTTTCCCGTTTTATATTCCTTTTGACTATTGCCAGGTAGTCATATATACCGTTAAATTGCCAAAACAAAGCACTGTGGCGGATATAATCAATTACCTTAAGACAAAGGTAAATATAGCAACTTTATGTGTTTCTAACTGACCATCACCTATTTTTCACTGCTAATGCTTGAGGTTGTAATGTGCGTGAGTTGGATAATGGCCTAATGGGTAATTTATGGCTCGTTTAAAAATGGGCCAGGTCTTGTTGGGTTGACCCAAAACCCTTTAGTCCAAATTCTAATGATCTTTTTCGTAGTAATTAAAGTGTGATTTTATGCTTAATAAAACGTGCTATGCCAATAATAGTCTAATATATTGACTCGAGCGAAATAGGAGGTTGTATGCAGTAAAATACTACTTTGGGAACTTTCGTCCTGTTTCATCTATACATAATTTTCTTGAGTTTATCCATTTGATCCGGTTGAGATAAAACATAACCATAATATACCCGTTCATAAACATAAACGAGTCACAACTGCCACCTTTATTAAATACGGAGTATTAGATAAAGTAACAAGTTTCATGTAGAGTTATGGACTCTATCTTACTCCCTTTAAGGTATCATTATCTCATAGCTAATAGCTTAATCGTCAATGTATCGTGGAACAGGTTGAGTTGTCTCATAAAGATGCAGAGCTTCGATTACTTGAGACTTGTAACAGCATTATATACCAGGTATTGAACATTTGAAACTTATTTGCATTATAGAGTTAATTCTACCCTTTTAGTTAAGACGATTTGCAATTTTCCTTTCTCTGTATTTGTTGACCGAGCTTTTAGAGATTAAACCGTATTTGAACGGTTGAAGTGTTTTACAGATTATATTTGAGTCTATTACCACAATGGGCCAATTAACAGTGCATATAATTATGGCGTCATCTCATTATATGCAGATTTTCCCTCTTAATCAAGAAATCGAGGGCATCGACGATAAATATCGGACATTGCGTGCTGAGGAGGTATGCTTTAAATGCTAATATAGATTTCATACCTAAACAAAAATGCAAGAGTGAGCGTACCCTGCAAGATATGACATTATTACAGAAGGACATATGATAAAAAGATTATCTAGTACCGGGGTCCTTTAAATCGTAGTTACATAATATGTTTAAGCTTTTGATACCAAATTGTTGCATTTTGTTTTAACTTTATTTGTGGGTTTTGAGACTGTTTTTATATCACAGATTCCAGAAGACCAAATGAATTTGGGTCCTCAGCATCGTCTGATTCACATTTATCATTTTACAAAAGAACTCTATGAGGACCAGTTGGTATGTATTTATGGCTTTAATAGGATGTTTACGTTTGTGTTAGCTTGTACTTTCAGTAGGAATCTTGGAAATTTCAAGTTTCAGCCCATTTACTTATGAGTGGGTAGATTTGGGTTGTGTTGTATCTCAATGGGTTAAATCATAAAATTAAGATAAAAGAAGAATGGGTCAAAAAGATTTGAGGTCGTATACAACCTAGTAACCTACTACTTCTTTTTGACATAAAAAATCTTATTGTACTAATATTGTTTGCTAATCACAAACAACATATTAATCCCTTAATTATTTATGAAAGAAGTTAAGAAATGGCCAATCAACCTGTTTCTACCCATTCCAAAAATGACCTGTATCTCATCCCGCTTATCATCCCCTCTTACTTCATTCTCCAAGTACTAACATAAGTAAATTAACTGTATACCAATAGCAAGTTGATAACTTTGAGGAACCATTTATCTTTGTCATTCGAAACGACGAAACATTAGCTGAAATTAAATTACGCATTCAGAAGAAACTACAAGTTCCAGATGAGGAATTTTCCAGGGTATGTTCACGATTATGTTTTCCTACCATATTTTTTTTTCTTCTTTCTTCTAGTTTCACTTTACCACTCTCATATTTTTCTGCTTATAAACCACAATGTATCAGTGGAAGTTTGCATTTGTATCTATGGGCAATCCTAGATACCTTAAAGATTCTGATGTTGTGTACACCCGTTTTCAGGTTATAATTTTCTGTATCACTTTATATATACATATTCTATGAGTACGTATTAACATATTCTGGTTGGTGCCTTTTGTTTTAGAAAATTGGTGTATGTAGTGCTTGGGAAGAGTACTTGGGATTGGAGCACTTAGACATTGCATTCAAAAGGCCGTATGATGCAAGTGATGATAATGAGTGCTTTCAATCGCCCAAAAAAAGAGCTTACAGTTGACTTGCAAGTGTCAAACAGGCAACTTTAAAAAGTGACCCAAGAAATGTTGTATGTATATATGATCACATGTAATAGGAGTTTCTTTGGCCTATTGGATAAACCTCGGTCAGATTGGGCTTATGTTTCTGTTTATGTATACATAATACATTCTTTAAATTTTGTGTTCGACTTATTTAGTTAAGAGTTTGTTGTCAAATCGTGTACGAAGCCAAAGATGTAGCATATATTTCTACTAGTGTTTCAAATTGATAGGTCCCAAATAAAGCTTGGATGAAAAAAAAAATTCTTATGGTGAGAACAATCACATAAATTTGCTTATAATTCACTGCCTTTGCCCTCACATTACAGTGATCTAAATACTAACTCAAGGAAAACTACCCATGATAGGCAGTAGCTAATAAACATGAATAGAAATACATAATACCGGGGGTAATAAGGACATGAAGAGTTGGTCTTCACCCTTGGAAGAGGCGTCCTCCCTAGTATGGCCGTCAACATGAGGCATCTTGGAGCTAAAAAATGCAACGGTCAGTCGTGTAGTGTGTCTTTTTGGCCTTGTTTACTTTTCTGTTATAACGTCTGAATCACTATGGATGGCATATAATCATGGGCTTGTGGTTTAGTGGTAAAGGCTTAAGTAGTTAAGCAAGCCCAAGTGAGAGTAGTACCGGTTTGGATGACCGACCGGGAAGTCCTCACTTGAGAACCACAAGCTCTAATGATATCAGGCAATCGGGAATAGTGAGTGAGTTATCCCCTAAAGGAGAGGCTCGCGGTTGTATCTCTGCCCTATTGATGCGACACTAACTCGAGCCACAAATAACAACTAACCCGCCGTTCAAAAAAAAAAAAAAAAAAAAAACAAAAAAAAAAAAAAAAAAACTAATGGATGCATCATAATATTATATTTTTTTTTCGGGCCCACAAATTCCCTTAAATGATCTGTATCTCTAGAGTGAAAAAACTAAAGTCCTCCTCAATCAGAGGTTGTAAAAGATGGGCTCCACTAACTTTATCAACATCTGAAAAAATAAACATTGCCTTTGTGTTTTATGTGTGTGTGTGTTTTTGTGAGGTATATTTGTATTTAAGTGAGATATGTTTTGGTGGTGAAGTTGGTTATTTTATTACACTAATTTGGTTGTGAAGTTAGTTGTAGAGAAAAAAACTAATAAAACGTTAAGTTAGCGGCGGTGAATACTCTTTTCTTTATTACATCTAACCTAGCAAGCAAATGTGCGGTTCAAACATGAGTTTTTTTTCCGTTCAGATGCGGTCAGATTCAGACATTTATGCATCAGATTCAGATTCAGATGTGCGGTTCAGATTCAGATTCAGAGCCTCTTAAAAATCAAACACCACCTAAATAAATGCTATAGCCTCATAATATATCATTCTACCTATCCTCTTAATAACATATCATCACATGACAAAATCAAAAGTCGAAAGGATGGGAAAGAAAAAAATTCGGATTTCAAATGGTGAATCATGATGATTAAATAGAAATGTACTACTCCCTCCGTCCCATATTAAGTGTTCACTTTCATAATGCACAAAGTTTTAGGAGATTCCACTAACTAAACTCTCCATCAATCAAATATTATTTTTACCCACTAAAGTCTCATCTTATTGGATGAAAGGTACAAATGGACACTTAATTTGGGACATCAAAAGATTCCATTGTGGACACTTAATATGGGACGGAGGGAGTACCATTTTTAAAGAAAACCACTAAACTACCATGGTAGATGAGAGGTTATTCATTGAGTTTGATAATTTTGTAAGAGAAAATTCCATAATAGCTCAAAATAAAGTGGTACTAAAATTCTAAAATAGATCGGCACGACTAACCGATTGTGCAACTTCATTAATATTTTGACATATGTCTTTTTTTAATTTGAAAAGCATATGGTTGATGGGATATATTTTTTATTTTCTTTTAATTTTTTTTAGCGACTGACTACTAATCTCAATTTCATTCTTTCCCAAACCCTAACTCGTTTTCTTCCATGAACCTTAAAGTAAATAACCAACTTTGTATAATCCGTTCTAGGGGTGTTCATCATTTCGGTTATCGGGTTGTTTGGTTAAAAAAAAATTTATGCGTCAAACCGAAAACAGAAACGAACCGAACTAGAATTCAACCGAACCGAATTTGAATTCGATCTGGTTTTCGTGTTGACCCGAATAACCCGAATTACACCATTATATAGATATATTTTTTAATTTAATTATGTAGATTTTCGGCAAATAAAAATTATTCCAAGCAAAAAAGTGTTTATTTTTATTTTTTATTTTTTATTATTCTTTTTAATATTAGGAAAAAAGGTTTAATGGTATTTTTGTATATACAAATTTATAAAAAGTGTATATATTTATGTAAATTCAGTTTTCAGTTCAGATAGCCAAATATCCAAACCGAAATTAACTTTTAGTTCGGTTCGGTTTGGTTTTAACAAATTCGGTCATTGGTTCGGTTTTGGTTTTCAGTTTATTCGGTTATTACCCAAACCATGCACAGCCCTAAATTCCGTTCACTTATGATTTCAATCGCTTCATCGATCAATTTCATTCGTAATTAAATGGTATGACGTTTTATTCATTAATATAAATTTGAGAATTTTGTAATCAGTTAGGCACTAAAAACAGACTCAAAATCAATATCGGTCAACCTGATTTACCAGAGCTATGTTTTTTGGTTAACTATTAATAATAGACTTATTGATTTATATATTTAGGTTTTATTTTTTCCTTTTTGTAAGTAACTCGTGATTTTGTGTTTTTGTGCTTTAGTCGACACATGGGCTGACTTCGCAATGCGACTACACTCTTTAACACAGTGTCGCAAGACTTCGATATAATTTTGTTTTGTAGTGTTAATGTTCATGACAAACACAGAATTTCATAAAATGCACCCGGTCTGAATGCATTGTGTTTGCAATTATTATTTAGTTAATCCATTAGTAGGTACCAAATGAGTTTAGCTGTCACTTAACTTAATAATTTTAATTGAAAATGGTATTTGTTGCGAAACTTTTTCTTATACTATACTTCAAAAAAAAATTGTGCACCTGGTTATTTTTAAGTTTGGTTGCGTCAATGCATTTAATTAATGTTGTTCTTTATAACGGGAATTTTAACTATCTCACAATATTCCGGATGTCCTAAGCTAGGCTTGAACCCACAACCATTTGGTTGAGGAGCTTCTCACACAACATAAGGTATCATTTGGACACAAGCCCTTTGGTTAATAATGCTTTGATTGCACTAGACGAATACCCGTGCATAACAACGAGATTTTATAGCGGCAAACTTTTATAGTTGTGTAGCTATTTATTTTCATAAACTATGAACTAACATAATAATATAAAATAAGTTGTAATATAGAGTATTATATTATAATGTTTGTGGATGATTTTAGAAATTATTAGTGTTGGGATTAGAATAAAAATAAAAAGAAAAGAATCTATATTTTATTTAGAAACTACATTAGTAAAAGTTGTCATACATTTTTTTGAAAATTTGCGCGAATTATTAAGGCAACTATTTCATTAATGAAATATTTTTTGAATTTTTATGTCGAAATTTAAGTTTGAAAGGATGTTTTAAGGATTTAACATTGCCCACTTTTAAGATTTTTAATTATCAATAAAATCCATACATGCTTTATATATATAGTATATATATAGATATAGATTATATCATCATAAATATAATATTTTGATACATTCAAATAAAACCATTTGGGAGTTTTATACATTTGGTTAGACTTGTGACATAAAGACCGGAAACCAATCATTTATCATTTAGGGCCCGTCTGGTTTGTAGACGGGTTTAGGATTTGAATTTGAATTTTGATTAGTATTTGATATAAAAGAGAAAAAAAATTAATTTGGTATAAGGTTTAAAGGGTTGGTCGTATTCTCATATAAAGGCAAGTATAAATAAAAGAAGATAGAAATAGGAAAAAAAAATAGTGGATATTAGTAAAAGCTATCCAAAAGTTGGGCGATAGAGTGGGATTTTTTGAACCCCACGTTTAAGGGTATGAGATATTGTTTTAAAAACAACGGATACATAACAAACAACAATTTTCTACTTTGAGTGAATTCCCTCCCACCAAAATCCGCATGCCAAACGCACCCTTATTTGTCAAAAGTCTTCTCTTATATGTGTGATTCCCGTATGCCATACAAAAGTGTGCATTTAAAAGTCTAAAGCTCTTGGGTGTTTCTTTCATTTGTTAGATAAGAGAGTGTGTGAGCTCCACATCTATATGAGTCACTTATTGGGGAGAGCATTACAATTTATGACTTGTGGATATAGACCAACTAAAGGAAATAGTAGGTCCTATTTAGTAAATAAATAATATTAAATGGGTTTATGGACCTATTCTCTTAGCTAACAAAAAAAGAAACACCCCTTTAGTTTTCAAAAATAAGTTACATTAATTTTTTAAGTTTTCAAGAATTTTAAATTTCAAAATTCAAAAAAAGATATACACCATTTATATGTAGTAAAGATAGGTAAAAATGATATTGTATTATCTTGAATTTATATTTAACACACATATTATGAAATGCATAAAATTTGTTTGTGAATACTCTTTTTAGAACATAAGAGTAATAAATACTCCGTAACAATTTAACTTAGGCTAGTAAAATAAAACACAACCATATATACCTCTGATTCTGATTTAGTGATTTACATAAGTTGACATCAATGTATTCCTTTAGGAAGTGAGTGCACACACTCAAAAAATTTATTAGGACACTCACTGTACAATCAGTTAAAGCGGATTATATTTAAAGTACAACTGACTACTTCATACAATGAAATGTCTCTATAAATTTTTGAAGTGTGTCAATCACTTCTCATTTCTTTACTATCGAAATCATTACAAATTCAGAATGAGTGTTTATATACATACAACTTTACGGTACTTTATAATATTATCTCCTTTTAACTAGACATATGTTTAGTCACGTACGATACCCTAATATGCTTTATGTGAAAATTCAGTCCTAGAACATGACCGAAAATGAAGGAAGCATTTCAAGATTAAGAACAGAATAATCTCATGACCCATAACTCGACAAGTTTTATTATAGGACCAAATTATAGCGTATTTGTTTAATGGGTCAATCTACATCTATAGTACTAACAACGACTACCAACACAAAGTGTAAATGTTAAAAATATACTTGTGCCTAAATATTGGGGTCACAACTCCTCCCGGTCTTCACCAAGATCCGTCATTAGACTCATGCACTAATATGAGTAGCAAGGTGACTCATTGACAAAAGCTTGCGACTGTCATCATCAAAATGTGATAGGTCTCAAGTTCAATTCATGTTAAGCGCAAACAAACATGAATTGACCATATCAATCTCTTAAAAAGAAATTACTTTACCTAGTTTTATTATATGTGACGATGAACTTAAACCTCATTGTTTAGTCAGTTAATATGTAGTAAACTATAATTACCCAAATAAAAGTAAATGAGATTTTCTAGTACTTGAACTTAACCGAATTGTTATCAATAATCGGAAATGTTGACTGCGAAGCACGTCATATCCAAATGACAATTGTAAAAGACAATACTTAAAGCGATTATTTTTGTTTTCTCTAAATATCCAAAAAATGAACAGGTAGTTCACTTTCCGGAAAGGGGAAAAAAAAATCAAATCTCAAACTAGATCAATGCAAGTGATCCATTGTGTCTCCGCTACATTATTGACAAGTGTCATTTTTTAATAATAAAATACAAATGGCAGTTGGGTGTTGTAAGCTACCCTTAAGTTGAATGGACCTTGTATTTTTCCGCCACATGTTGTATCGTACTTTTATATGACCAAATTGTCTTAAAAAAAAAGAAAAAAAAAAAAAACTGATTTTCTTTTTTCTTTTTCGAAAGAGANAAAAAACTTACCCAACCGTTAGTATTTTTCAAATTAAAAATGGACGTGCGTCATAATATTTATCATTTATTTTGAAAATTTAGTTTTTCCTCTTGGCTATAAATTGGAATACCATTTTATTTTTGAGCTATTATGGAATTTTCTTTTACAAAATTAGTATCAAACTCAATGAATGACCTCTCAACGACCATGTTAATAGTAAAATGACCTGAATTACAAGTTCTTAAGACCAGGTGGTTTTAAAAAAATAAATAAATAAATAAATAAAAAAATAAAAAAAATCATTACCCTAAATGAAATATCTTACTGTAATTGTTTCTTCAGAAACTACAAAAGAGCATATTTGAAAATGACATACGTTAGAGGACTTAGGATCAAACGAGAAGAACTCTTAAAATGAGAAGGATGAGAAATAACTATAACCACATATTAGAGATGCATCGACTTGAATTAGATGCAACCCTAATCTTTTAGATGCACCTTAATATATTTTCTAGCTAAAAATTAGATGCATATACATATATCAGATGCATTTTAGCAAGTTAGGAAAATCCTATTATTTTTCGTGCTCTGTTGGTCAAATTTGTTGCAAGTACTACTTTGCATCGGTTTCACTTCAAAATTACTTTTGAAACTAATTGTGATGCATCTAAATGAATAGAGATGCATGTAATTCAAGTTACTGCATCTCAAATACGTGATTATAGTTATTTCTCATCCTTCTCATTATAAGTTTTCTTCTCGCTTGATCCTAGTTGTACTTTTTCTTTTTTTAGAACCAAAGGTTCTTGTACTTTAAAACATGTCAAAGTCTTTCTTGACTAAATTTTACCGTGTGAAATGATGTAAAATTTTGACAATAGCCTTGCATGGTCTTCTTCTTCTGTTGACAGTAATGAGTTTGAGAGAATACACATTTCACACACAAACACATAAGGGAAATGATTCTCATTAAGTATCAAAATGAATTGTACAGACTATTTATACAGAGAAAGAAAGAAGAACAGAGAATTTACAAAAGAAACCCTGAACTATACAAATGTTACAATTATGACCTTATAACTTTTAACCAACTCCTCTTTTACACTCCCCCTCAAGTTGAGAGGTGGAAGGACTGTAAGCTCCCAACTTGGACATTAGTTTGGAATGTTGATCAGCTGGAAGCACTTTAGTGAAAACATCAGCCAATTGTTCTTTTGTAGAAACATGAGAAGGAAGGACCTCACCATTCTTGACTTGATCTCTGACATAGTGGCAATCCACTTCTATATGCTTTGTTCTAGCATGGAAGACTGGATTTGCAGCTATGTATAGTGCAGCTTGATTGTCACACTTTAAGTCAACTGGTCCTAGATCTTTGAGCCCCAAATCTTTTAACAATGTAACCAGCCAAGTCACCTCACAACAAGTCAAAGCCATGGCCCTGTATTCTGCCTCAGCTGATGATCTTGACACAACTTGTTGCTTCTTAGATTTCCATGATATAGGTGATTGACCCAGCAAAATACAATAGCCAGTGGTGGACCTCCTTGTCATTGGACAACTAGCCCAATCACTGTCACAATATGCAGTCAAATGCACAGCTGAATCATTAGCAAGTAAGATACCTTGACCTGGTGAATTCAACAAGTATCTCATCAAGTGTTTAACTGCCTGCATATGTATTGATGTAGGATTCTGCATGAACTGGCTCAAAAGCTGTACTGTATAGCAAATGTCAGGCCTTGTGATTGTTAGGTATATAAGCTTACCTATGTATCTTCTGTACACCTCAGGATCAAGTAAAGGTGTCCCCATTTCTGCTTGTAACTTGACATGAGGATCCATTGGCAGCTTATATGGCCTTGCATTAGTTAAACCAGCTTCTTGAAGTAAGTCTGTGGTATACTTCTTTTGAGAGATGAAAATCCCTTGTTCACTTTTGCACACTTCCAAACCTAAGAAGTAGTGCATTTGACCCAAATCCTTCATGTGAAAATGAGCACTTAACTGTGTTTTAAGATCCTGAATCTGCTTATTGCTTGAACCAGTAATCAAAAGGTCATCAACATATACAAGGACTGCTGTGAAAGATTCAGCATCTGTCTTGATGAACAATGAATAATCAGCTTTAGATTGAGTATAACCAAAAGACAACAGAGCTGAAGACAGTTTAGCAAACCACTGCCTAGGTGCTTGTTTGAGGCCATACAAGGATTTTTTAAGTTTGCATACTAAGGTGGAATCAGGACTCACATCTTTCACATCCTCCCCCTTACCAGTATACCCTTGAGGCATTTGCATGTACACTTCTTCAAACAAATCTCCATGTAGGAATGCATTAGACACATCCATTTGGCAAATCTCCCAACCTTTCATGGCTGCTACTGCAAGCAGAGCTCTCACAGTCACCATTTTTGCTACTGGAGCAAAAGTTTCTTCATAATCAACACCCTTTCTTTGTCTATTCCCATTTATCACAAGTCTAGCTTTCTTTTTCTCAATAGAACCATCAGCTTTGAATTTGATTTTGTAAATCCAATGACAAGCTATAGCTTTCTTATCTTTGGGCAAAACTGTCACTTCCCAAGTATCATTCTCTTCCAATGCTCTCAGCTCCAAATTCATTGCATTACCCCAATCAGCTTGCTTAATAGCTTCTTTGAAGTGAGTTGGAGCAGACTGAGCCACTAAAGCACATAGAAAAGCATGAAACTGTGACTGCAGTGGAGTAACAGAAACTTGATTAGCCTTTGGATGATGAGCTGATGTCACATAGTCTTTCAGCCAACTTGGAGTATTTGACACTCTAGATGATCTTCTAATGCCAGTATCTTGAACAGTAGTAGCTGGAGCAAAAGATGGTGGAACCTCAGTTGTCAATGAAGGTTCTTCAACTTGTGTTGGTTGCTCCATTGTTGGTGCAGAATCATGAACAGGGGAGGCATCATGAGTATCATGAGCAGGTTCACTAGGCTCATTGACAGGGTGTGTTGTAGATACAAAGTCCTCAAACCACAATGGTGAAGTGATAGGAGCAGGCATAGGTTGAAGAACTTGTAACATGCTTGTTTTAGAATAGGGAAAAATATGCTCATAGAAGACAACATCTCTTGACACAAACCTTGAATGATTCAGCAAATTCAGAAGTTTGTACCCCTTTTGATGTTGTGGATAGCCCAAAAACAGACAAGGTACACCTCTGGAGTCAAATTTATCAGCAATTCTAGAAGGATTACTAGCCATTGCTAAGCATCCAAACACCCTTAAATGGCTATACTCAGGTTTAGATTGCAACAAAACCTCATAAGGTGTCTTAAATTTCAAAACAGCAGTGGGAAATCTATTGATTAGATAGGTGGCAGTGATAACACAATCACCCCAATAGTGTATAGGTAGATGAGCATGTAATCTTAGAGCTCTGGCTATCTCCAAGATGTTTCTGTGTTTTCTTTCTACCCTCCCATTTTGCTGAGGTCTATCAACACAAGAGGTTTGATGTTCTATGCCCAGTGAATCCATAAAAGGACCTATAGAACCTTTGAGAAATTCTAAAGCATTATCTGACCTCACAACTTTTACTTCCTTTTCAAACTGCCTCTTAACAAAGGTGACAAATGATTTGAAGATAGAAAAGGAATCTGACTTTTTGACTAGAAGGTATGTCCAAACTGCTCTACTGCAATCATCCACTATAGTGAGAAAATACTTGTGATTTCCTATAGTTGGAACTTTATAAGGTCCCCAAATGTCTATATGAACAAGCTGGAATGGGACTTTAGCATGAGAATAACTAGTAGAGTATGGCAGTTTAGTAAATTTTGCCATTGGACAAGTCAAACAAGTTTCATTGTTAGAATTAGACACACTTTCAGAGACTGAATGAATATGTTTGAAGGTAGAATCAGAAATGTGGCCAAGTCTATGATGCCACAAACTGTAAGAATTATTGAAAACACTAAAGGCATAGTTTGTAGGTACAGAACAGTTGGAGAAAAATGAAAACAAACTACAATCCTCTAATGCAGAAACAACCATTGAAGAAAGTTGAGCATGAATTTGATCCAAAGGAAGGTTGAGAAGATGATACAGACCAGCTTGCTTTTTACCCAAGCCCAACACCTTCCTGGTTTTCAAATCCTGGATAACACAGAATTTCTCATAAAATGTAACAAAGCAGTGAGAATCCTTTGTCAGTTTAGAGACTGACAAAAGTCTGAATTTGAAAGATGGGACAACTAGGACATTGTTCAGCTTAAGACCATTTTGCAAGTCAACATTTCCTACTTTTGAAATGACTGAGGTATGGCCATTAGGTAAATTAATGACTTGTTTGCACTTAAGGTCTTGAATATCAATCAAATCATTGCTATCAGGTGACATATGGTCACTAGCCCCGAGGTGAGATCTATGCAAAACAAGTATCACTTAAAAAACAAATAAGCCAATCTCAACCATCCATTCACCTTTCATCTAATGGCTAAGATCAAATAAAAAAATAACAATGGGAGGGCAAAATTGGCATTTTAGCTCATTTAATATAAAAACCCACTTTCCACCTTTTTTTTCAAAAACAACATATCTTGAAAACGGTAAATCTTCAAGTTTCGAAAAATACACCATCGCGACGAGAAAAAAATTATCTTTCTATAGATATGCATTGTTATATACTTTCGACGAACTTTTTTTTCAAAATTCCGTCCAGAAAAATCCCACGGGATTCGTAAAAAATCCCATGGGATACGTAAAAAGACGATTTTTTTTTTCAAAATTTCCGTCCAGAAAAATCCCACGGGATTCGTAAAAATCCCATGGGATTCGTAAAAAGACGAATTTTTCTTTTTGAAAATTTTCGTCCAGAAAAATCCCACGGGATTCGTAAAAAGATTATTTTTTTTCAAAATTTCCGTCCAGAAAAATCCCACGGGATTCGTAAAGAAATCCCACAGGATTCGTAAAAATATAAATTTTTTTTTNGTAAAAAGACGAATTTTTCTTTTTGAAAATTTTCGTCCAGAAAAATCCCACGGGATTCGTAAAAAGATTATTTTTTTTCAAAATTTCCGTCCAGAAAAATCCCACGGGATTCGTAAAGAAATCCCACAGGATTCGTAAAAATATAAATTTTTTTTTTCAAAATTTCCATCCAGAAAAATCCCATGGGATTCATAAAAAGACGAATTATTTTTATTTCAAAATTTCCGTCCAGAAAAATCCCACGGGATTCGTAAAGAAATCCCACGGGAGTCGTAAAAAGACGATAAATCACAAAGATTCTTTGGTGCATCCCATAGGATTCATTGTGAATCCCATGAGATTCTGTATGATTCTGTATGAAATCACAAAGGATTCATACAAAAAATAAGAAAAAGAAGCCTACCTAACCCAACTACACAAAAAATAAGAAAAGTCTTTCCTATATAAAACACATCCAAAATTCCAAACAAACACCTACAGCCTACGCATCACTAATTTTTACTTCCACATAATCATTATCATCATACCTTATCCACACCAGCCATCTTTTATGCATCAAATATTTCGTAATCTTAAATCATTTCATCTGATTCATAGCAGTAGCCATATCCTCCTCATATACAAAGCATCAATTCATTTATACAAATAATCCACTAGTGATTTTTTCTTCTTTGATGTAAAGAGGTAAGAACGTACTTTAGAAGAGTGGTTGATTAAACAATTTTTAGATGTAAAGTTTACGACGGCGATCCGGTGTCCAATAAACGGGCACGGTGAATCAGAATGAAAATGAAACATATACATTTGATGGGACATCTCTGCGGACTCTGATTCACCGGCGGAGATGTCGCCGGAAAATGATGCCGCTTCCTACCTCGCTCCTCCGCCGGAATAATTGCAAGAGTCGCCGAAAATGTTTGTTGGTGAGAGTTAAATGAAAGACTCTGTGTAAATAAAGAATTGAAATGAATTGAGTAAATGAGGAGAGTGTACCGGACCCCTTTAACAGATGTATTTTATTTTGAATGATATTACAAAAGTGCCCTTAAATAATTAATTATATTAAAATGATGATTAATCTAGACCTTTAGATTAAAAATAAATGTGTGGTTGAGATCTCTTGATTTGATCTTTAGATAATTATTGTTTCGCATTGAACTTATCCAACCTTCTATAATGCCATTTACACAAGAGAAACAATAGAGTGTACCTTCTTCAAATGGATGTTCCATTGCATTTGCATCATCAGTGACTTGATTAAAATGGGGAATACTCTTCATTAGCTGTTCAAACTGCTTAGAAGTAAACACTACATGTCCACTAGTTTCCACCAATGCAGCAGTCTTTTTACCATTCCCTGAACCAATCTTCTGAGGAGCTTTGCCTTTTTGTGATTGCTTATACTTGTAATGCCAAGTGGGATAACCAACTCTTTCCCAACATTTGTCTGGTGGATGCCATTTGTAGCCACAGATGTTGCACTTCTCTTTAGCTTCACCTTTGCTATAAAGAGTAGTTGACTCAACACCACTCAACTGACTTGACCCAAACACCCCCCTTTGAGACTCTTCTTGCTGAAGCAAAGCACAAGCAGTCTCAACACTTGGCAATGGAGAGTTTAACAACAACTGACTCCTTTGATGAGAGAACATATCATCCAAACCATTCAAGAATTGAAACAATCTTTGCTCCTCTTTCTGAGTACTCAATGCATTCAAGAAAAGAGCAATTTCAGGAGTGATATTGACTATTCTTGGCAGTTCATTCATGGAATCCAATTCTTCCCAAACACATTTCATACTTGTATAATACTCACTCACAGATATTCCTGATTGCATAGTCTCATAAGTCTCCCTATTCAACTTATACTTATGTGAACCATTACTTAGAGCAAACCTTTTCTCAAGTTGAATCCATATAGCATAAGCAGTGCCAATGAACATGATAGATTTGGCAATGGATTCAGAAACTGAATTCATTAACCAACTAATCACCAAGTTATTGCATGTATCCCATTGTTCTTGCAAATTCACATCATCTTGTGATCTTGGTACTGTTCCTCTAATGAACCCCAACTTTCTTTTGGTAGAGAGAGCAATTTCCACTGATCTTCTCCAAGAACGATAGTTTTGTGCTCCTAACAACTTTTCAGTCACCATAAGAGTACCAGGTCCATCAGAAGGATGCAAGAACAGAGGGTTTTGAAACAAGAAAGCTTGATTGTTTTGACCATTTGCATCAGATGAAGAAGAAGAAGATGTTGTCATTGTTAACACGTTGCGGCAGCTTATAACAACTTTAAAGAACCGTTACTACAACAACCAGATGATTCACAAATTCAGTCTTGAAGACAATTGAATTGAATCACAATGTGAACAACCAGATGATTCTAGATGAAATTTAACGATTATTGGTGTAAGAATGATGAATTTTGGTAAAGAAATGATGGTGAAATGATGGTGGTCGGAAAAAGTTTGTTATGGTGGTTGATGGTGATTTACAGTGATCGGAAAAATTAGTTATGGTGGTTGTAACGGTTACAACAGATCAAGAACTCATCACTGAGCTCTGATACCATGTTGACAGTAATGAGTTTGAGAGAAACACACAAATTTCACACAGTGAAATGATTCTCATTAAGCATCAAAATGAATTGTACAGACTATTTATACAGAGAAAGAAGAAAGAACAAAGAATTTACAAAAGAAACCCTGAACTATACAAATGTTACAATTATGACCTTATAACTTTTAACGAACTCCTCTTTTACAGTATTGTTTAGAAATCTATCTATATATACATCAGAGCGAACAGGTTCGACCGTTTACTGTATTTGTGACAAATATTAACTAGCACGAATACATTTATCTCCTAACGAACAAACATAAAATAATTTGTTTAATTAAGTGTTAGTACTACTCATTACTATGTTCCATAAGAACTAAACTATCGAGCATGAACGAGCTTCCTAGCCTACTGTGTTCAGCAGTACTCATAAATATGCTAATATATTATGTACTTGGTACCATGTATCGAAAATAATATGCTAGATAGTGTTATTAACAATGCAAATTTGAAGTCATTCTCGACGTAAGAAACTACTTATATGGGAACAACTGTAAGAACCTTTTCAGTATTGAACATATGTTATTCAACGTTATGTATTTACAGTAATGTTTGTGTTACATGCTATCAGTAAAAACAAGACTTGTATGATCCTTTCAGTTTGTCACCTTATGTGACTTGTGGTCAAGGTGATAAATAGCGTGAGACGTGGCGTGGCGGCATGGTCAAGCCTCAAGCCTTAGCGTGAGGCGTGGCGGCTTGGCGTTTTTAAGGCGGCAAAAAGTATTTATAGATTTATATTATATTTCATTAGTATATCATATTTCATATTCATCGAGTTTACAAAAAGTGTTATAAATAAGCAATAAAGTTAAGAAACTCTCTTTACATTTGTAATCTTCTTCAAATACTAGTACACCCCTAAACGCCAAATACCAGTAAACCTCAAATACGATGCCCAAATTCCAATTACTAGTAAATCCCCTAAACATCTCAAATACCAGTACACCTTATCGAGCCTTATCGCACCTCATCTCATGCCAAGCCTTAAGACGACGCCTTGGTCTATTGCGTGGCGTGGATGTGACGCCTCACGCCTTTGCGAGGCCTTTGCGACGCTAAAGCGCGCCTTTTAAAACACTGCTTGTGGTACCACATGGTTCAGACTCCTGTATTTGCCACTATTTATGTGTTGGTGACCATCATTGCATGTACGTTGACGACAAAAATGGTTTCGCCGGTAAATTCACCTCTATCCGCATGCCAAGGTTCTTTAAAGGCAAAATGTTAATCACTTCACTGAAAGAGTTCGTATAATCACTATCCATAACTCTTTGTGATTGAAAGCAATCTTTAGGGCATTTTTAGTTGTTAACGCAGCAACGATTGGTAGTAAGGACTACTTGTTATCAAGGATAATAACAATTCATGTCCTTTATATTAGCACTAATTAGCCATAAGTCATTATAAACTATTCACACACAAAAATAACAAGAAAGAAAAAGAATGTTTTGGATGGCCTTCATCCCATGACAGCCATGCATGTTGTCATTCTCTTCTTTTTATTAACTACAAGTTATGGTGAAAAGTGTTGTAATCAACATATATGGGGATCAAATATTATATGTTTATAACTATATTTTTCCATATATAGGATATGTTTTGAAACTTTTTGGGTGTGAACCTAATAACATGCATATTGGAAAGATCAAGTATTGGCCGTTTATATCCTTAATTTCAGTTTGCAAATCAAGTGTTGAAATGAATAGTGCTAGAATGGTGTTTTAGTCTTTTCACTGCAAAGAAAAAAGTATTTACTTAAAATCTTCACTAACTTCACCTTTTAACTTATACCTAGACTGGTTTTCAATCTCTAAATTGATACAGATTTCATTTTCGTAATCTTGATTCAATCCGGTCGCAACGTGAAGGCAAGCAACACCTTGTTACTTGTTAGTATTAATTTTGGAGTGAAGCTCCATTAGTGCTTGTAATTTTTGTCAACAGGTTGTCGTAGTGAGTAGTGACAACAAACGAAAAATAATGTAGCAATCCAACAAATACTAATATTTCCCACTTGTTTTAGTCTAGAATTTTTGGGTTTCTAAGAAATTGGAATGGAATGCTTAGTAGTCTAAACACCCATATTAATTTTATCGAATGATATTGATATTGTAATGCTTGAAACTGATGATATATTTTTTTGTACAGTAGAGGGGCATACACCATGAAACTAATGATATATGCTAGTTAGGGTTGACTAAGTTTTTTTTGGTAAAGGGTTTTCCACGATAAATGTATTACTCCAAAAAACGTTTAAGTATAACGGATATGCGTGAAATCCCACATCTCATCTCGTTACATAAGCGGTGAGGCTAACATAATAAGCAAATTACTTTGGTTGAAGTAACGACTAAACTAGGTTACATTTGACTCAAACGACTCAAAACATAACATACGACTTCTTCCGCCCGCGAACCTTGATATCCCAAGCGTCACAGAAAGTCAATTGATATTCGGTTAGATCATCATCATCGCACTCATCATCATCATCATCATCATCATCATCATCATCATCATCATCATCATCATCATCATCATCATCATATGAATCATATGGATAATCATCTTTAGTTTCCTTCCATCGTTCGTATAAGCTCTTGGTCCCGTATCCACTACTCCTTGACTTAGAAGCCATAAAAGTCCCAGTTTCGTCATAAACATGTTCCACTTCACCCTTGCTATCCTCTTCAGCATTAAAACTCGAAGTACTGGGTTGAGTGCTTGTTCCCACGGGTTTCTTGTCATTGGATTACAATCATCACCACTAGTACGAGCTTTCCCTCGAGCATTAGTTTTTCACTACCTTGAAGTTTTCAAGCTAAGAAAGTTGGACTTTGATTATCATTCTTGTGATCATTCTGATTAGTCCTTGTAAAACTTGTTCCCAAACTCTCAACGACTTTGTCAATAGCATCATTTGTACTAGTTTCAGTCACCATCTCATTAATCTCATGTACATCATACACCTTTTTGCCGAACCACAGATGGAGAAATCACATGTACCTCAACCACATTTTGAACCACTTTCTTACCCTAATTTGAAGCCCCCCCCACCCCCAATTTGATCCAAGCTCATCATCCTTCTCCAACATACTAAGTGCATCAATAGGGTTAGTAGTATGCGTCTCTTGGCTAGGCACTTCAGTTTTCTTTTTCGTTCCACTTGAACTAGCACCATTCTTGTTAGAGACGGCTTTGTAGACTTGTTTCTTAGGTTTAAAATGAACCTTAGAACCCACATTTGTACCACGGGAAGTACTTCTAGGAGTTTATTGGAAGCCATCATTGTTCGTGTTTTGCTTCATTGGTTTATCGACAACCCGTTTTGGACATATCATATCATGCCATCATGCTTAAATATCATACACACACCACATCTAGGTGGTTCCCATTCGTACTCCACCCTCACCGGAAGAACCTCACCATCATCATCCCATTCGTACACACACCACATCTAGGTCGCCCCTATGTTTTTTGAGACTCTTGATGGGAAAATGTTAAATAACCGTATTCTCGTTTTTAAATAAAATATGGGATCTAGCGACATGAAAAGACACTCTCATTTTGATGCAAAATCTTCTATAAAATCTTGGTAGCCAAATGTACCAATATGAATTGCACTTGATATAATTGCTGATTCATTACGTATTTCATGCAATGCAATATTGTTGAACGTGAGCTTTTCTAAATAAAAAATATTGTTGAACGTGAGTAAGATTTTAGTAATTTAAATTTAGAATATTTCTCTGCGCAAAAGCAACAGTCACCCAAATAGTTCAACCTAACTTTTTTTTTAATAAACTGTAGAATATTAAAAATCCCCGTAATTTAAGTAGAAAAAAAAAAAAAAAAAAAAAAAAAAAAAAAAAAAAAAAAANTTTCTGGTTTTTGTACGTTTTATCCGTTTTTTGTATGTTTTATCCGTTTTTTTGTCATTTTCTTCCTGTTTTTTGTACGTTTTTAATGTTTTTATCCGTCTTTTGTACGTTTTATCCGTTTTTTGTCACTTTCTTTTCTGTTTTTTGTACGTTTTATCCTTTTTTTCTATTTGTTTGTACGTTTTATCCGTTTTTTGTATGTTTTATCCGTTTTTTGTCAGTTTTTTGTACGTTTTTATCAGTTTTTTGTAAGTTTTATCGGTTTTTTTTTTTACATTTTAATCCGTTTTTTGTACATTTTATCCGTTTTTTTCAATTTTTAACGTTTTTATCCGTTTTTTGAACATTTTATCGGTTTTTTTACGTATTAATCCGTTTTTTGTACGTTTTAAATTGGATAAAACGTACATAAAACGGATTAAAAATGGGAAAAAAACGGAAAATAACTGACAAAAATTGGATAAAATGTACAAAAAAGGGAAAAAAACGGATAAAACGTATAAAAAATGGAAAAATAACTGACAAAAACTGAAAAAAAACAGACAAAAATTGGATAAAACGTACAAAAAATGGATTAAAACGTAAGAAAACCGATAAAATGTTCAAAAAAACGGATAAAAACTTTAAAAACTGACAAAAAACAGATGAAATGTACAAAAAACTAAAAAAAATGTAAAAAAACTGATAAAAAATGGATGAAACATACCAAAAAAAAAGGAAAAAAACTAACAAAAAACGGATAAAACGAACAAAAAACAGATAAAAACGTTAAAAATTTACAAAAAATGGGAAAAACTGATGAAAAACGGATAAAACATACAAAAAACGGAAAAAACTGACAACAAACGGATAAAACGTAAAAAAACGGATAAAACGTACAAAAAACGGAAAAAAAACTGACAAAAAATAGATAAAACGTACAAAAAACGGATAAAACATAAAAAATACGGAAAAACTGACAAAAAACGGATAAAACGTACAAAAAACGGATAAAACTGAAAAACGTACAAAAAACGGAAAAAAACTGATAAAAAACGGATAAAACTTAAAAAACCCAAAAAGAGGACTAACGNCAAACGGATAAAACGTAAAAAAACGGATAAAACGTACAAAAAACGGAAAAAAAACTGACAAAAAATAGATAAAACGTACAAAAAACGGATAAAACATAAAAAATACGGAAAAACTGACAAAAAACGGATAAAACGTACAAAAAACGGATAAAACTGAAAAACGTACAAAAAACGGAAAAAAACTGATAAAAAACGGATAAAACTTAAAAAACCCAAAAAGAGGACTAACGGTGCAAATGTTTGGCTAACGAAGGCTAACGAGGACTAACGGTGCAAATATTTTCAGCCTTGTTAAGAGATAACGGAGAAAAAAATTGCACCGTTAGTCCTCCTTCTTAACGAGGGATGTATTGTGGCAAACGTTTGCCTAACAGGGGATGTATATTGCCAAAAGTTTCTGACAGGGATGTAAGATGGTAAAACTTGTAAACCACAGGGATGTATTTTGCAATTCTCTCAAAGGTTAAATCAAATGTATTAAAAGGTTAACAAAATTATGTTAAGTTGAAGTTTGTGAACGAACAAATGAAGAAAGTTTGACACAAGGAAAAAGATTGGGAAACCTTAAAGACATGACTAATTTTGTATCTAACTTATGTGTTATTAACTGATTGGATTGTGTAGAAGTAGGTCCGGTTGATACAACCAATAAATTGTTACCACACATATTTAGGCACAAAATTAGGCATAACTTTTAGGTATGTAAATCAGTTCTTTTAGACGATGCTTGGTGAAGCACAATAAATGAAAGATATGATGTTGCATCCACTCTATATTTAGAAATTCTTTGATAACAGTAGTGAACAATATATAAATCAGAATACAAGTAACCTAATTCGTGAATTAATAATTATATAATATCATATATGATGGCTTCTACGTTTTATACCTTTAAAGAAGGGTTCATACTTTGTTTGATATTAACACAATTTAATATCTATGAGACCATGTAATGGTATCCTTGTACAATGCATATAAATAACACCCTTTGTGACTGCCAATATCATCGTTTACTCTATCAAAGTCCATTCAACAACATCCGAATCATGCCCATGCTGCATTTATGTATATTTATTTTGCTTCTCTCACAAGGTTTCTATTTGGTCGAATCATCACGAGCACACAAGATACTTCCACGAGTACACAAGATACTTCCTCCAGCATTGCCTGCTATCAGAGCATTAGTCTTGCCTACCCCTCCTTCAACAAGGGAATTGTCCGGTCGCTATCAGAAGTATAACTTGCGAGCATTCAGGCCAACATGTCCGGGGCCTAGCCCTGGGGTTGGCCATGGAATTCCACCGGGAGATTGCTAAATGAATTTTACCAAATACAAAAACAGCATAATGGTCGATTATTGTATAATGATATCTATGAATGAAAATAGATGTTTTCAGATAGCTAAGTGATTGATTTAAGATTTTCAATGCAGTGTAATAAACTTTGAGATTAAGATTGTTGGTGAATTATGTACGAGTAGTTAATTTTCATTGTGGAATGTGCTTTATCTAGTGTGCATTCGAACTAAAATTTGCATGTGTGCAAATTACTGCAAAATTTACAAGAGCAATAGAATAAGTAAAAAGATAGCGAAGCTTCACACTTTCTTTCCACGACAACCTCATGACATTGTCACAACTGAAATTCATTTTGTTGTTTTACTGTTATGGATTCGTATTCGTTTTAATTCACATGTATAGATATGATTCAACATGAAACATATATAATCGTCTTTAGAGATTTGTAATACTACGTAATAAACATGTTTTGCAATATATAACAAATTAAATCGAAATGAATTTTCTATAAGCATGTATTTTTAGAGATGGTCATCATTTTTACTTGTTGTATATTGTGGTTGAAACCATTAAAACTGATAACGGATTACCATTTTGCTGGTAAAAGATGGTTAATTTGTTCGTTAGCGTGACAATATTTGATTATTCGTGCTTGTTAATCTCCTTTATGCTCCGTATGATCAGTTATCAACTTCAGAATAACTATTGATTCTAAATTTTCCCTCTTACACTTATACAGTACCAAAATTTATTTTTAATCCTTCAAATTTTATATAAAATATAATTTTGCTTATGATATTGATATAAACCAACTGCAATGCGCGTGCAAATAAAAACCACTTTATTATCATTATTAATTTACTGTTATTATTGTTGTCTTCGACCTTTCTTCTCCGCATCGCGGAAGTACAAACTCGTACATGGGTGTGAGAATAACTAAACCTTTTCTCGCATGCCAGATTGTCTTCATCCTTTTTATTTCACATTCGATCAAGGGCTGTGGCGAGCCTCATCTTATATCATTGGAGGGCCATTAAGTTAGTTTTTATATATTAGGAGGGCCAAAGCGTAAATTATAAAAACTAAAGCTCCGCCTAGGGTTGTAAATGAGCTGAGTCGAGCCGAGTACTGCCAAGCTCGAACCCGACTTGACTACTCAAACTCGAGCTCCGCCGAGCTTTGAATTTCAAGCTCGAGCTCGACTCGTCATCTTGAACTCGAGCTCGAAATTTGACTTAATTTCGATTATTTCCACATTTAAAGCTTGATATCGATGAAAAACTTGTATATCAAGGTCAAATCGACTTTATTTTATGACAATTAATTAAGTAACTACATGTATATAAAAAGGTAAAATCGTATTTTAATGGAAGCTCGATAAGGGCTCGCGAGGCTCACGAGCCAAGTATTTTCGAGCTCGAATTCAACTCGAATAGCTCGAGCTCGAGTTCTGACATGTATTATATTTGTTCGAATCATAGCCAGTTTTACTCATTTCCATACTTTATACTGAGAGATTGCTTTTCAATACTATATGTATGAGTTACTTAATCATTAGGGTTTTCTTCCATCACTATTGTAAATATCACTTTGCAAGCATTTTATCTTCCTAAAATGACTAACGAGTTCCTTAACAAGTTTGAAATAAATAAACGCGCTCGAACAAGTAAGCTCAAGAAGCCAAGCTCGAGCCAAGCGTTAGTTTTTATAGACGCATCATGAAAACGAGCCGAGCTTGGGCTCTATATATTATACCATGATCCAAGCTCAAATTATATGGCTCGAACTGATCCGAGCTCGAGACTTCTAAATTATAAGCGAGTCAGGCTCGAGTTATGGCAGACTAGTGCTCAGCTCCGTTCGTTTCCACCCCTACCCCTACCCATATTCTTGAGAATGGGTTTCATATATCAGTTGCTGATTTATTTGGACTAAATAGCTTGAGGCCCAACTAAGACGTCGCTAAAATTTCCAGGCTCTTTGTGGCCATATATATGATTCGATAAATGAAATCGTAAGACACGACCTTTTTCTTTATAATACTTACTTGAGTAATGTGTATCATATATGAAATCTCCACGATTTGTAAATTAAGATCCATTGTTTTTGTAAATCACTTATCTCTCGATCTTCTAAAATCGAGCATTATAGCAGTTTTACATGTAATCTTTCATCAGTGTTAAAACTTGTATATGTTAAGAAGGTGAGTGCCATGTCTTGTATCTTGTACATGTTTTGGTCCGTTAATATATATTGTCTTCCAAAAAAAATTAAAACTTGTGTGTTCATTAAGTTTCTTGAGCTTACAGAGAGTTGTAATCAATCAACTGATGTTTAGCTAGAATGCATAATTTCAATCAAAGTTGGCTCATCAAACAACACGCTCTCTGCCAAAAGCAAAGCCATTTCTATTATTGTTATCAACATATACATGATTCGATAAACTTATCCTTAACAAGTCTCTGAAAATCAAACAAATCAATTGTTATCATTTCATATGCATTTTTTAAATGAACTCCTAGAATGCGTATGCTTCATATTTCCTTTACCTGCATCATTTCTTTTTCGAATATCTGTGCCTTTTGGCATGTTTCCATAAGAACCCTTGCTTTGGTCTACTCAACGTTCAAACCTACCTATGAAAGTGCGACACCTGTAAACCATTTGGACTTATATTGTTTAAAACATTAATAGATTGGACTAGTGGAGAAAGCATTTTTCTTGATAATACATGTAACGAATATGTTAGCTACAATTTTTTGTAGCTAATTGGCTCCAATTTATGTTTTAAATGTGGATTCCTGATTCATTTTGTGGGTCATAATTCTTTTTTGTTGGTTTATGATTCATTGCTAGTGTATTTTTTGTGAAAGATTATAGCTAATTGGCTACAAAAATTATAGCCAAGATAACCTCACATATAAATAGTACGATGAATCTTGTTGAAAACCTCATAATCACATTGACCTAAAGTTCAAAGCAAATTATTCCAAGTGGTGTATAATCAAAATTCCCATAGTGGTGCTTTAGGATCGAGACTTACTTGGAGTGAACTGACCCTAGCATATGCATAGTAACGCGATTTTCTAGCAGCAAACAATTATAGTTATGATATTGTGGTTAAGTGTTTTATGTAACCTCTATACAAAGAACGTAAAATAATCAAAAATGTAATTGGAAAAAGGTTATAACATGCGATAATTCAACTTAAAGAAAAAAAATTAAAATGTGTCAACGAACATATAAAAATATTTAGTGAAACTGAAAATGAAACATTACATTACATTAATTACGAAATAACTAACAATGAAAGTTATTCTTCGTAAAATCTCTTGGTACACGAAATTTGATGTGTAAACGCCTTTTTGACAAAACTCTTGGGCAGGCTTCAATAATACCTTTTTAGTTCTACATGATATCTCTCTAGACAACGCAACATAAAGTTGACCATGCGAGAAAACATAGTCCGACAAATAAACACTCTTATTTGGAATTGTCTGGCTCTGAGCTTTATTAATAGTCGTTGCAAAGTTAAGGCACACCGGGAACTATTTTCTCTTTTGTTTGAAAGAGAACATATCTTCTTTTGATGGAGCAAGAGGAACTCCCGGCAAGAGCATTCTAATTTTAGCGTGCTAGTTGAGCTAAAGTGGTCTCAATATTTTTTTTTATCGAAATTGTACAAACATCATTTTTGTTTGAAACTTGTTCTGCAATAACATCCTTAGTTTGAGTCGATACTAAGCTATTGTATTTGTTTTTACACCAACAAATAACATTTTGTAAATGCGTATATATACTAGATGAATACCGGCGCAAAGCGATAGTATATAGCGGCAAATAATTGTACATGCAAACTTGTAATTTTGGTGTGAGTGTGTGACTCTTGACGCAACACTTACGGGTTTAATTTGTAGTAATTTTTTTTAATTATTCATTTTTGTGTGATAAAAATGGTTCTATTCAAAATTGGTAAACGATGTAGCGATGCTTAGAAATTAAAAAAACGTGTCTTATGAAATGTTCTCATTTCTTAAAAAGATTTCTTTCAAATTTTAAACTGTGCAAACATTTTTTTTTTACGGTGTACATTGTTTGTCAAAGTTGTTATTTTAGAAGTTGCTATTAAGATTAAGTTTAAGAAACATTAAGGGATATTAACAAGAGGTATTTTAGAGAAATCACTTTATTTATTTTTAAGCCTTTTAAAATTTAAGATTAAGCATAAATGCTTTATAAGTAATATAAATAGATGTAAAAATGTGTAAATTTTTTGGGAATGTTAGTAGTTGGTTATCTAAAAGATGAAATTCATTTAGGGTCCGTTTGGTTGAGGGGAGTTGAATGAAAGAATGAAATGAATGACGCATTTTGTTGTTTGGTTGATTAAGGGCCCACTACAATGGAATAACAAGCTAAGTTGATACTCATAGATCCATTCCCCTCATATATGGTGACTTTTGTTNGTGCTATAAAAGGACTTCGAAAAATTGGTAATGCACCATTCCCAAATTTCTTGCTATCTAGGACTTGGATAAATTTTGAAATTCAGATATCTCTATGAGAGCAAGTGCCATTAGTGAGACATTAGAGCAAAAATTAAAACAATTATTTCCTGTAAAGTATACATGCCTATTGTCTCTAAAAGTTTTTGGAGCACAAGAATCGTTCAATGACCTATATATGAAATTAAAACAAGCAAAGGGAGATCCGCCACAAACACATGAAACAATGCTATGTAGTAAGAGAAAGGTATTGTAAATCATGTGTATTATATATATATATATATATATATATATATATATATATATATTATAATTTTAAAACAAATATCAATTAAATCAATCAATCATTTTCTTTCTCCTCCTTTTCTTTCAAACTAATCCAAATCCAAATCCAATTCTAAACCCACTTACAAACCAAACAGGCCCTCAGTTAATCCAAAAAAGGTTATCGGTACAATTTACACATTTATCGTTCCACTTAATGTTGTGTACTTTCATGTTTTGTTCAAATTTACACATTTTGATGACATGTCACGTTATAAATAGTGACACGTGACAGATTTTTAGGTATGACATGTAATCAAAAAACATGAAAGTACACAACATTATGTAGAACGATAAACAGTACACGTACCAAATCGGTACATTTGAAAAGAGTTATAAAACAACATTTTTTTTTTCTTTCATAATATCTCAAAAGGTTATGAATCATTTAAAAAACCTTTACAAGTGTAATTCTTTATAAAAATAGTGGTTGATTTGGTGTCGCTCGACTGACAAGCGGCTACAGTATGACTATCCAACTTTTGCTCGAACAAGATGCGTTTTGTTTGACAAAACACCTTTTGTTTGACCCGAATTTAAAAAAAAAATAAAAAAAAAAAAATAAATAAATAAAAATAAAAATAATCCTTTGATGTTGGTATATTGGGTCTCGCAGGTTTGTTCCTATCTTTTTCGATATCTTTTTTTATATAATAAAACAAAACCCTTAGTGAGTACTTTTTCATTTTGAAAAAAAAAATATTTCCTTATTAGGTAATATTTTAATTATTATTTTTTTAATTTATAAGTTTTTAAATTCGTTTTGTTGATATACTATACAAGTAAAAGATAAATACAAAAAATATAGATAAAATTCAACTAACAATAGGATTAAAATTTTTAAATGATTATCTTTAATTATAAAAAACTACAATTAAAAATCATAAATCAAACAAAATAAAAATTAAATTATTGGTTTTTTAATAAATAAAAATATATCATTTAAAAATATTTTAAAAAACCCACGCGTGCGCGAGCATTATAACTAGTTTTGAAAGCAATAAAGTTTTTTATAATTAGTTTATAAAATTACTCTCTTTTGTTAATTTTCTCTAAATGACGTGTTTATGATACAATACCCATGATCTATGAACTTATGTATAATATTGTTTTATTTTCAACTAGTTTTTATACATTGTTTATGCTTTTATAATGATACAACATGATATAATGCGCATAATCATTTGTACTATATGAATTTTTCCAAAGCACTTTTGCTTATAGAACTTATATAATGGATATTTTTTTGTGTATATATACATGCTGACATGTTAATATATCCTTAATATTTTGTTAATATATAAGTACTTATAATCCAATAAAGTTTCAACTATATTGTAATATAAAAATATTTGTTTCATACCATTTCGTCCCAGCATTTTGCCTTGTTTTATTGGAATAGTAAGTAGTGGTCAAATATGATGTACATTAAACAAGATATATGATAAGTGCTTTGGTATATTGGCACTAAAACAAGTGATATCAAGAAGCAGTAGTGAGAAGTGGTAAAAGTAGTAGCAATAACATTTTACAGTGTATATATCAACCCTGTGATAAGTAGCAGTTGTCGGTTTATGGACATAAATTAATAAACGTGTGTTAGGATCGAACTCGAGATCACGGAATTGCACACTTTACATATGAGAATTAAAGATTAATAATTAAATATAAAATGTTATATTTATTTATTAAAATCACAAAACATATAAGGACCGTTAAGTAATTAAGATAATTGACTAAACGGAAAAAGGAAAGGACTAGATTTGAAAATTGGACAACAAGAAGGTTCCGGAACCCCTTCCTTGGGGATGGCCGGTCGTGGGGTATGGGGAAACCCAACCCACACCTAACTTGTTCTCTAAGTTTCAAAATTAGTATAAATACAAATCAAAGATTTAGGTTTTGGGTACTCTTGTGCACGCACACAAAACCCTAAACTCTTTTTCTCTCTTTCTTTTCCTTTTGTGGCCGATCAAACAAACACCCTCTTAGGGTTTTTCGTTTGATATTTTATTAAACAAATTGTTTGGTTTAATATTGTGAGTCTTTACTTGCATAACTTTAATTTGTTATAGTACGTGTGTACAAGAACGTGATATAACCACACTATTGGTTATATCTTGGATTGAAAAATAAAAAGGTAAGGGGTTATTCTTTAATCCATTCACAAACCCTATTTAGGGTTCTTGATCCAATTGAAGAATAATCAAAGATAGATTATTGTTCTTGCTATAATCTTGAGGTACGTTTACTTTATGTTTTGGTTAATTAGTTTACACATTATATGATCATATACGCTTCCGCATGTATACTTGATGTTTATTGTTTATATTTATGATTAGTCATGTTATATAATTTCATCAGTGGCATCACGAGGCGTTATAATGTGTGATTATTTACCAAAACACATAAAAAATGAATTTTTAATTGTTTTTGTCTTGTTAATCAAGTTAGGGTTTAGATAATTCCAACCCCTAATTTTTTAGGTCGATTTACTTAAAAATGTTTTAGGGTTTTGGTTTTTGATTTTAATAATGATTAGAAATCATAGGTTAACATGTTTATGTGTTTATGTAAACGATCTTTTGACTATATGCAATAATTGTTATGTGGAATCCATGAAAACATTCTTGTTTAGCATGGATTTAATGTCATATAATTTAAATTTGTTTAAATTGGCTAGATGAATTAATTGTTAAGATTATATCGTAAACATGTAAATTAATTGATAGATGTCGAATTGGGGAAGACTCAAATATTAAGTAATCAATTATGTGTTATATATATCTGGTGTATATTAAATTTTGGTTTACGCGATTGATTTGTCAATGCATGTGGTTCACTTCTTTAGAAGTGAGAACCCTAATTTAATATATACATGAAAACCTAGAATTGATTTTTAATAGGATTATCGAATTAAGTTTGCATGTGGCTACATGCTTTAATATATAGTAATGGTTATGTTATGTATGTTTTATTTGGTTGTTTATTTTTTATTTGAATTACTTGTGTTTTTTTGTTTCTTAAATTGTAAAGACAATTTTATAAACGAAAAAGGGTAATTTTTTTTAATAGAAAAATAATATGGACTAAATATATAGCAAAATTTGTTTTGGTTATTTAAGAGTCAAATCTCAAGGTTTAATTGAGTGATGTTGTTGTACTAATAGTTGAACGGCGGACTTAATTTGACAAACTAGAAGGTGGGTATAAGTAGAAAAGGTTATATTTATTTATTAAAATCACAAAACATATAAGGACCGTTAAGTAATTAAGATAATTGACTAAACGGAAAAAAGGAAAGGACTAGATTTGAAAATTGGACAACAAGAAGGTTCCGGAACCCCTTCCTTGGGGATGGCCAGTCGTGGGGTATGGGGTAACCCAACCCACACCTAACTTGTTCTCTAAGTTTTAAATTAGTATAAATACAAATTAAAGATTTAGGTTTTGGGTACTCTTGTGCACACACACAAAATCCTAAACTCTTTTTCTCTCTTTCTTTTTCTTTTGTGGCCGATCAAACAAACACCCTCTTAGGGTTTTTCGTTTGATATTTTATTAAACAAATTGTTTGGTTTAATCTTGTGAGTCTTTACTTGCATAACTTTAATTTGTTATAGTACGTGTGCACGAGAACGTAATATAACCACACTATTGGTTATATCTTGGATTGAATAACAAAAAGATAAGGGGTTATTTTTTAATCCATTCACAAACCCTTATTAGGGTTCTTGATCCAATTGAAGAATAATCAAAGATAGATTATTGTTCTTGCTAGAATCTTGAGGTACGTTTACTTTATGTTTTGGTTAATTAGTTTACACATTATATGATCCTATACGATTTCGCATGTATACTTGATATTTATTGTTTATATTTATGATTAGTCATGTTATATAATTCTATCAGCAGTACCTAGTACTTTATATATACATTTATGAAGCCTTTTTTACTGTTTATAAAGATTTTCGAAAGCACACCTCAAAGTAGGAGTAGATTGTTAAGTATTAAGAAAAGAGGAATGCTAGATCAACAAAAAAACATCCACAAAAGCATCTACAAAATGAGTTGTCAAGGTGTGATTGGCTTAATCAAAAAGAAGAGAGAGAAACTATAGCAAAATACACCAATCACACTCCAACAACTCATTTTGTGGATGTTTTTGTTGATATTTTTTTGTGCGTCTAGCATCCCTGTTAAGAAAAAGTTAACTCCTTCCCCCCTTAACTTTAGTTAAACGATTTTTTTCGAACAGCGAAATTTTGTTAAAAACATAAAACGGCTAGCAAGAAGCTAGACAAACAAACAAGAAAAAGAAATGACCCAAGACAAACCACCATAGAAAAGTAACAACACCAGAGACGTGAAACCACCTAGTCATGAAAGAGAGGACCTACACCAAGGGTTTAACACCCAATCATTCCAGCTTGCGATATTCCCCGCGACTTCGGCTATGAATCCAAAGGTGAGATAGAGCTTTGATCTCTATTACCACAACGTTAGTGCTCATATCTTTGTTTTTAAAAATCTTTTCGTTTCGATGTTTCCATATCACCCATGACGTAATACGAAGAATACCGTCAAAAGTTTTTGTGAACACCGAGGCTAGACCAACCGAACACGATAACTCCAAGAAATCTTGGGATCTGGCCAAAGAAACGTGGACATTACACCATCTACTTATAGAGTCCCAAATCGGTTTCACCATCTTGCACTCAAAAAAAATGTGGTCTGAGTATTCACAATGATCATCGGAACATAAAACAGTGTGAAGGTCGATACCTTTGTCAACCAAATTTGTTTTGGTGGCAAGCGATTACGAGTCAATCTCCAGAAGAAAATATTCACCTTTTTTGGAATCAAAACGTTCCATAAAGTAGCAGGATCAGATTGAGACAATTCTAACGAGTCAATACGTGATCTTAAGATGGATACTGAGAATCCATCAACTCCGTCATGTAAAGATAAGCCCATGACCACACTGTCAAAGTTTTCGAGGTCCTGCATTTCTCTGCCCAAGAACAAATCCCGCCTCCAAAGATCACGATTCTCCAAACTAGCCGACACCCATTGCTGTATAGAACAATCTTTATCTAAAGCTAAGGCAAACAACCTTGGAAAAGTCCGATCAAGACTTTGAGATCCAAACCACACATCTTTCTAGATCCTAGTGGAGGAACCTGATACAACCTTACGCTTAAAAGAGCTAATGAATGGAACACCACTATCGTTGATCTTCCAGCCAGCCTTAAGGATTTTAATCCATAGACCAGAACCTTTGATAGATTCCGTGTTGGAATTAAACCCACCAAACGAGCCATGAATAGAAGATATAACTTGACGCCAGAGAGCATCCGGTTCGGTGTGAAACCTCCACCACCACTTTCCGAGGAGACCGAGATTGCTTGCCGAGAGACTACCAATTCCAAGGCCTCCCATGGAACAATCCGCCGTGATTTGCTTCCAAGCTACCCATGAAATTTTCCGATCCTCAGCAGAACCACCCCAAATAAACATGCACCTTATGCTTTCCAAAAGACTTAAAACTTCAGATGGAGCACGAAAGACAGAAAAGTAATAAAGTGGAAGGCTACCCAAAACACTTTTGACAAGAGTGAAGAGTGAGCCTACCACCTATAGAGAGACACCGAGCTTTCCATGAAGATGATCTTTTCTGAACTTTGTCAATGATAGGGGACCAATGGCAGCCAATAGACATATTGGCCCCAACTGGAAGACCGAGGTAATTAAAAGGAAAAGACCCTGGAGTGCACTTTAAAGTACTAGCCATCCAATCAACTTCATTTCTATCTACGCCCACACCATATAAAGCCGATTTAGAAAGATTAACTTTGATACCAGATGCTAGACGAAAGCACCTAAGAATCCGAAGTAAGTTCTTCAAGTGATTATAATATGTGAACAAGATAAAAATTTTATTTTCTAAGAATTTATCATTAAAAAGCTTTTTTGAAATGCGGTCAAAATGAACCTAATGCATATGATAACGATTTTATAAAACGCATAAAAATATATAAGAAATTGAATCAGTTGGGTAATTTGATAAATTTTAATAGATTTTCAGTTTTTATCTTTTACTTGTTTGTAAAACAACAAATTTTCAAATATGTAAAGTTTCCTACAGTTATTTTTTAAAAAATGCAACCTTTAAACGTCTACAATATGGTAAAGTTTTTACGTCGTCTGAGCAACATGTTAAACCATTTAGACATATAGATACCAAGTGCAACTAATTAAATCAAAACATTTCATAGATCTCTTATATCTTTTATATAATAAAACAAAACCTCAAGTGGGGACTTTTTCATTTTAAAAAACTCAACCTTCCCTTATTAAGTATTAATTGAATTATTATTATTTTTCTTATTTTGACGTTTAATAAATAAAAGTTAAAATATTTCCAAATTTAAGCGTAATAAACAAAAATCGTTTTTCCAATTTGATGTAGGAAAAGATATCAAATATACACATGTCCTTAATAGCTATATGTTCATAGTTTTGGACTAATTATATAAAATCTTATAAACAAGGAGCGGAGATACAGATCTATCTTAACAATACGCATCCACCTCTTTTTCTCACGAAAACCTTCCTTATACACGATCAAAATAACTGAACAACCCAAAGCCCAAATCATTGAATCATTGTATCCTTCACAAAATCATCCAAAAAATAATAATAATAAGGAAGACCAGATTGTTTTCCTCCATCGTTACATGAAAAAAAAAAAAAAAAAAAAAACCCTTATGACATGAGAAACAAAATTGTTCATCAATTAATAACAGGTGACCGATTAAGGAGGTTTGATGGTATAGAAAACCATATCAACCGATAGAATGAAATCGTACTTGGTATGATTTATCTCTTAGCTCTTTAATTTTTTAAAAATTAAGTGCTTATTTTTCTATAACTTTAATTCGGTTTGTTTAAATTAGTTGATTGTCATTATTGTGAATTGTTTGTGGTCCCAATTTTTTATTCGATTTGTTTTTACTTAATTTACAATTTGTATATGTGGTTAAGTTTAGGGTTTTTTTAGTACTAAGTTTGTGGTAATGATATGATTGAATTATGTGTGTGAATTAATGCATGAAACTTATGTTAAACTATTTAGGATAAAATATCTTTAAATGTGGAGTAAAAGTCCAGATATGTCTATAGTTGAAATGTATAAGCCTTTAAGCATTCATAATCTAAAGAAACCGTGTCGTTCAAGATGACTAAAACCAATAAGCTCACTTTATACGAGAAGATTNATCATTTGCTCCATCATTACATGATAAATAAATAAATAAATAAATAAATAAAATAAAATAAAAAACCTTATGACATGATCAGAAACAAAATTGTTCATCAATTAATAACAGGTGACCGATTAAGGAGGTTTGATGGTATAGAAAACCATATCAACCGATAGAATGAAATCGTACTTGGTATGATTTATCTCTTAGCTCTTTAATTTTTTAAAAATTAAGTGCTTATTTTTCTATAACTTTAATTCGGTTTGTTTAAATTAGTTGATTGTCATTATTGTGAATTGTTTGTGGTCCCAATTTTTTATTCGATTTGTTTTTACTTAATTTACAATTTGTATATGTGGTTAAGTTTAGGGTTTTTTTAGTACTAAGTTTGTGGTAATGATATGATTGAATTATGTGTGTGAATTAATGCATGAAACTTATGTTAAACTATTTAGGATAAAATATCTTTAAATGTGGAGTAAAAGTCCAGATATGTCTATAGTTGAAATGTATAAGCCTTTAAGCATTCATAATCTAAAGAAACCGTGTCGTTCAAGATGACTAAAACCAATAAGCTCACTTTATACGAGAAGATTTTTTTCCTACCTCCAAACGCGTCAATTGTGTTTTTTCTTCCAAAGGCAATTGCTTTATATAAACTGCTATGCCTTGAATCGCTGTGTCCATCAATGGCATGGGGATTTTTATTTATTTATTTATTTTTTTTTTATTTTATCACAAGAATAATTACAGCAACTTTTGCTTTTTTTTCCCCTTCTAAGAATTAGGATATCTTTTTGGTTATCGAATCGTGACAAGCCTTTTGACTAAAGACCTTTTGAGGCAATTATTTGTTAAAGCAAGTAGTCATATGTCTTTATTAGTAATTTATGTCACATATAACAACCGGTTTATACAAGCATATGCTTTGGTTTATAGTTCTTTTAAGAGAAACAAGTTTGTGTTTTACATATCACTCATATCTTTGTGCACTTGCAGGAGGAGTATTTCAAAGAGCTAACTGGGCTTTTGATAGAACTCTTAAAACGAATTTGACGAGGGAGAATGTGGTGGATATATTGAGTCTTGCTCATATTAAGTAATGAGAAATATGTTGCACTGAGTTTGCACTTGTGGGATGTTTCCAGACAGGTTAAATTGCATAACTTGATATGTTTAGAGCCGTCTATTTTTACCCTTATATTTATGAATGGGTCGTTTTTAATGCACAAAACCTCCTAAAGGGTCAAAACAGGTTCGGGTTGGAATAAAGTGGTTATAAGGAGATCATGCACTACGGATCATAATTGTTGCGAAAGACCTGAGGATATTATACGTTAAGAATTGTTTATAAGACTCCCCAGAATTATCCGAGGTCTCATTTGGTTGGGGAGACTGTGTATGGGGGGGGTGGCTTCAAAATCATTGTCATAGAACAATAAATAAGTGTGCGTACAAACGTTTTTCTTTTTTTAATTCAGCAAGTAAAAGCATTTATGACATGTTAGTCTATTCGTATTTTAATCAATAATTATACATGGTTAAATATTTTAGTAAGAACCCCGTGCGTGCACGGGCATTATAACTAGTATATAATAAAACAAAACCCCTAGTGGGTACTTTGTCATTTTGAAAAAAAAAAGAATATTTCCTTATTAGGTAATATTTTAATTATTATTTAATTTATAAGTTTTTAAATTCGTTTTGTTGATATACTATACAAGTAGAAGATAAATACAAAAAATATAGATAAAATTTAAATGATTATCTTTAATTATAAAAAACTACAATTAAAAATCATAAATCAAATAAAATAAAAATTAAATTATTAGTTTTTAATAAATAAAAATATATCATTCAAAAAAATTTTAAAAAAACCCGCGCGTGCGCGGGCATTATAACTAGTTTTTCATATAAAGCAATTTATTCTAAAAAAAATTCAGGTTTTTAAGAGAATTCTAAAAAAAAGTTTTTATGTATTTTAAAAGCTTGTTGAAAAGTATGTTGACTATGTATAACTTTACAACTAGAGAAACATAAGATGATGATATTTATACACGACACAATTTCATCCTTACATGATATATAACTTGAATTTAAGCTTTGCATCATCATATCACATGGCATTGTTATATAACTTTACTTTTAGTGGGAGGGGGAATATGTCAAAATGAAATTATTTTGTTCGAGTCAAATGTGTTGTGCATGTCATGATCCTTACGTTGAAAGTTATAAGTCGGATATCTTTTTTCTCGTCACAATTTTATGATGATTATTCATTAATATTATTTCAATCGATGGATGTGGGAAATGAATATATGCTTAGGGAGGGATTATGTGATTTATGTCTCCACCAGATCTCGTAATTAGTCCTAATAAGCATAGAGCAAGCTTTACTTGATCGAGAGAAATGAGAATGCCATGCATACGATGAAGAATAACCGGATGTAACTTTAATCTTCTATTATAATGTTTTCTCTGTTTGATTAAATTATATTCAACGCAAATTACACAACCATCATCTTTTAATGTATATTTTCACAATATGGGTAGGCTAAGTCAATTTGGGTGTGACAATTTTTTAGCGGAGTTTAAACAAGAAATGAAAAGATAGGCTTAGAGGAGTTCACTAGGAGTATCTTACATTAAAAAAGAGTGCAACAAAAGGGTAGGAGCAATTATATAACCAATGAAGCCAAGTAATTATAATAAACGCAGGCTAACATGGGGTTAAATCCTAGTGCCTCTTATCACTTAGTAAATCCTAATCGCACAATGTGATCTCACTAGTGGTTCGGAATGTATCAACTAAAGCAAGTTCTAGAATCTAGTACACTAACGGTACACTCAAGCATACAAAATGAATGATATATAAGGCGTCCTCACATTTTGGGGATGATATTTGAATGGTAAGGCTTTTGTGCTAGCTTATAAATTCTATCGATGAGATAATTGAAACCAGTGTCACTAGTAAATGTCATATTTTTTTTTTATTATTATTTTTTATAAATTTGTGCTAAAATTGCCTAACAAGACTACCTTTAAGTTTTTAATTAGATAATATGTAAACGAACAAAACAAATAACAAATGTTAGGTTAGTTTCTAAGGTTTTCTTTACCCACCCTACAATTAAGATGAACATTGTACCTAATGTTCTAAGGGATTTGCTAATGGGTGCTCACTGGACATTGTTTTAGAATGTAAATATATGAAAAGTTTGAGTGCATTAAATTGAAAATCACATTTAATTGTAGTAAATTTTACACTTATTTAATGTTCATTAAATGCATTTTCATTGAAAAGGAAAGTTTGAGTCTATTTATTACATATCAAATGCATGTATTTACGTTTTAAAACAATGCCCAGTATGCACTCATTAGCAAATCCCATGTTCTAAATGTACCCGTAAGAAAGGAAAAGCAAAAATAAAGAAAACTAAAGAAACTGAGTACTACCCTGGTTTGCTCGAAATGAACGAAGAACTGAGAATACACCTAAATCTTCCTCCAAGAAGCGTCCGAGAACTCTCCTTATCCAATATAATCTGTAATTTTAAGAAAAGACAACTATACCCAGCGTAAAATCGATGGGAGATACAATATACATTTATTTTGCATCATTAATTAAAACTGAATAAAACAAATAAAGATAAAATTAATTTTCAAAGTTTAACAAAATTCTGAAAAAACTGTCTTGTAGTTCCTCACGTCGTTAAGCTGGCCAGAAAGAGAGTGTTTTTTTGCAATTAATGACACAAATGATAATTTACATATAAAAGTGAGGACAAATTCATCATTTCACAAAAGTCATAGTTTTAGTAATATGTAACAAAGTTAAGTCAGGTTTGAAATAAGTGTCATCTTGGGTCACTGGAAAATAAAAATTTCCGTTCACTCATCTCTTGTACTATTATCTACTACATATTTCCTTTGCTACTTGACCGAGGACTCGAGGACGTTGAATCTATTAAAAAAAAATCTTAAATAACCTACTTTAGAATATGACAAATAAAAGATTGTATCCACGAGGAGCTTGTGGTTAACCCTATAATTCCTATTCGATTATATAGAAAGCAATAAATTCTTTTGATTGGTCGAGATAGATTATAACTATTACTTAAAACTAAATTGATTAAAATTGGGGAAATGAAATTGAAATAAGAAATAAATTTAATTTATAAATTAAAAACACAACTACTTCCGGCTTCACCTTTGATCATAAGATAGCTAATGGTACCAATCGTCTCATTAAAAANAAAAAAAAAAAAAAAAAGATAGCTAATGGTACCAACCGGCTTCACGGAGTATGTGTATTGTTACCAATCGTCTCATACGCCACTTAAAATGATTCGGCACAATCGGAACAACCACAATATTATGTCGTCTTATAACTAACCGATCAAATTAATTTAATAACACGATGATGGAAAACAAAGAATATGCATTAAAAGCAAATCAACGTGAAAGCATTCACAAATTTAGAATTTTTCAAACAAAATAAATCTTTGACGCATAAAAGGTCAAAACCTAATCCAGTTATGATCGCGAGATGTTTCGCCAAACAAGTCTCTAGACATTTATCTTTTAATAACTTGTGATCCTTCTTTTGTGATTGTATATTCGCCAAAATAAGACCAAAAAGACTACGAACTTCCTTTCCTTATTATTTTCACGATCGAACTTGTGCTTTTTGAATGGAGTGTCGGCTGGAAAAATATTAAAGAATGATGTGTTCGTAGGTTTAGAAGTCTTCATTCGTCAGGTATATATAAAACGTGTGTTTGTGAGCTTAATAAATGGGTGTAACTAACTTTTCTTCTTGTATAATCGTCGTCTATAGTCTTCATAAAATTAAACTCAATATTATTGGTTGTTATCCCAACTGTATATGGACGTGTAGAATTGGCAAAACTACAAACCATGCATAGTTTTCATACGTCAAATCTCATCTCTAACTTCTTGGTTTTGCACCGTGTTGCTCTTAGTCGGCTAAATCCCACTTCTTGCTTCTTCAGACTCATCAAACTTTAAGACTAACAAGTTGAGTCTGATTGACTTCCTTCGAGTACAATCCATGCACTTTGCTTTATTGCTTATCAGGTTATCTTGCAACTTCGCGATTTTAGCTCCATTTTAAATATTACCTACATAATCAAGAAGTGCACTATACAAACTGGACTTCTCACTTAAAACACATATACAAACTGAACTTATCACTAACTGCACCAATTTCTTTTTCCAAAATCTTTGCCTTTTGGCACATTTCCATGCGAACCCGACCATACGAGCCTTCCTTTGTTCTACTCAACCTTCAAACCCGTCTATGGAAGTGTGACACCTGAAACCATTTCGACATATATATTGTCCAATGCATTATTAGCTTGCCATAGTGGATGCATGAAGCATTTCTTGATAATGTATTAAATGGTACGATGAATCTTTTTGAAAAGTTCAGAATCTCAAATACAACTAAACTATGCATATCGACCTCAAAGTGCAAAGCAAATTGTTTCAAGTGCTGTCCAATCAAAAATCCCATAGTGGTGCTATTTTTGGGACCTTGACTTATTTTTAGTGAGTTAAGAAACGTTTGCCTTTTCCTAATATGGAAATTCTCATTGGTACTAGCCAACTTTTATTGATAGCGATTTTTTTATGATACAATGCCCATGATCTATGGACTTTTTTTATACAATATAAATATATTTTTACTACCTTTTTTTACATTATTTACCTATTTATAATGATGCAACTTGGTATGATGGGCATGATCTATGGCACTTTATGAATTATTCCCAAGTACTTTGTCTAGACAACTTGTTGTATTCAATAGATATATGTGTGTATACATGTTGCATATTAAGTACTTCATCTAATTAATTAGCCACTTTTAGTATTAAAGTATATCCTTAATCTTTGGTAAATATAAGTACTTGTAATCAAATAAAGCTCCAACTATCGTAATATAAAGCTATTTATCTAGCATTTGGTTCCATTACAACCAACGGCGGAGCCAGAAAAAACGAACATGAGAAGCAAAAAAGTTTTTTACCACTGTTGAGTACACAAATATTTCAGCAACAAAAATACCATATGATTAGAAAGATAACTAAAAGAGACTGAAGTTTACACTAATAAAAGGCAACATCTATTGCAACAAAAACTAAATATATATATATATATAGAGTAAGGATCAAATGAGAAATAAAAGTAAAATGAGAAGAATGAGAAGTAATTTCAGCCACACATTTCAGATGCACCTACAAAATAAGATGCATCTCCCATGAAATTCTCCTTCTTCATTTGAAATATGTGGCTACAAACATTTCTCATTCTTCTTATTTTATTTTCTCTTCTTAGTGGATCCATTCCTATATATATATATATATATAAGGTTTCTAAAGAAAGGTCATAATTTAAAAGGTAAAGGGACAATTTTTTCTTTCTAATATTAAGTGGTTTTTTTTAATGGTAAAAATCTTGGATTTTGCTAATAGCAACTTTAAAGGTTATTGTTAAGAGTTTGATTTATTACATATGAATTAACGAATGATTCTTAATGGATGACATCTATCTCCAATAAAGTGGGTGAATTTCCTAAAAATCCGCATGCACAACAAAAACTTTATTCTCGTTAGATGAATTACTTTTTGGGTGAACGGGTGAATTAATTGGAATAATTACTTTCTTACAACTAATTGTAGTAAAAATGATCATATTAACCACAAATTTTTTCTTTTTTATTTATTTATTTATTATTATTATTATTATTATTTTTTATGTTAGACTAAGGATTGTCATTATCAAAATCCTAAAATCTTTTATGTTAGAGTCAAATAATAAAATGTAAGGCTTTTCTGAATACTAATTACTTTTATGTTAATCTCAAACAATAAACATATAAAGTCTTACTTGATACGTAGTACTAAAATTCTCACGTATTCACAAATAATGAAATATAAAGATCCTGTAATAGTTAAACATTAGCTGGTAAATTCAAGTAGTTTTTTTTTTTTTTTTTTTTTTTTTTTTTTTTTTTTTTTTTTTTTTTTTTTTTTTTTTTTTTTTTTTTTTTTTTTTTTTTTTTTTTTTTTTTTTTTTTTTTTAAACGGCAGATTATATTAGAAACAAAGCTCCAGCAAGAGCTAGAGACAATTACAAAGGACAATTGATCCAATCAGACTAATTACAGTTTTTAACACCTCTAAACTTTAACCAAGAAAATGACGCTAATCGGATATTATCGATAATGTCACATTGCCTCATGGTTTGATAACTAAACGTAACATTATTTCGATAACGCCAAAAAAAATCAAAGAGAAGTAGCAATAATCAAAAATAATCTATCTTTTCTATCATTAGAGACATGCCAGTTATCTAGCCAGGCAGTCCAATCCATATTAGAGCGGAAACACGGTAAACCAACATCACACCAAATTCGAACATGATGCCAAACACGGTAAAGTCTAGTTATTACTACAAACTAATATTAAGATAGATTTAATCATTAAATTTGATATATTTACTATAAAAATAAAATGGATACTTTTTGTTAACCCACACACTCCACTGATTTATACTTACCCATTTTTATACTTCCAATATTATACTCACTCCGTTCTAAAATAATAGTCTCCATTTGACTTTTAAAGTCTTTCTTATTCAACTTTGACCTTAAGTATTTTTGTTTGTGTTATATAATACTTGACAAAAATTATGCCAATGACAATACATGTAAAACCTAATTAATTCATATATTTTGTATCAAAAATTATATAAAAAAATACTTAAGGTCAAAGTTGAATAAGAATGACTTTAAAAGTCAAACGGTGACTATTATTTAAAGACGGAGGGAGTGTTATATTTTCCCCTAGCTCACTTCCCACCATCCTACAACTACTTCCATTTTCACAACTCCCCATTCCCCTCTGTCAAAAATTAGTGCAGACCTATGTTATTATTTTTAAGTTATGGTTTAATTTAGTCACAAATTTCTGTGTTGAGTCATTGGTTGATTGAGTCATAGTTTAGTGGGCAGAATAAGTCCTAGTCTTATGGGTAGTCTTAGTAAGTGTTTCAACATTTGACTAGTTAAAGTAGTAAGTAGTGGTTTCCTAGTTTTCAGTCAAGTAGTTAGTGCTTCATATCTATATATTGTACTCGATGGCTCAAGTTTGAAGCACCAGAAATAAAAGTCTTCCATTTTCCAGTTTATAGCTTTTTCTTTTCTTTGTTTCCAATCTATCCTTTCTCTGATTAGCCATTTTGTTATATGGTATCAGAGCCTCGTTAAAGCATTGTCACGTATCTGCGGTTCTTCTTGTCTATCAAGAAATTGGTGATCTTGTTGAAGAAGATAAATTACGTGGAGAGAAAGGTGTGGTACACAACATGGAGTTGTCAAATGGCGGAAACAATGTAAACACTCACTATGGTGTTGAAAAGCTTGTAGGAACGAATTACAAGTATTGGAGAATGTGCATGGAGGCTTTCCTCCAAGGTCAAGACTTATAGGATTTAGTTGCTGGTGAAGAAACAATTCCGGCGGACACTCCCGCAAATGCTGATCTACGCAGAAAATGGAAGGTTAAGTGTGGCAAGGCACTCTTTGCCTTGAGAACTTCGGTTAGTAAAGAGTTCATTGATCATGTTCGTGACATCACTTCTCCAAAGGAAGTTTGGGAGACGCTTGAAAGGTTATTTTCCAAGAAGTACACAGCAAGATTGCAATTCTTGGAGAATGAGCTAGCTGTGGCAACGCAAGGTGGGATGTCCATTTCTGAATATTTCTTAAAGGTCAAAAGCCTTTGTGCTGAAATTTCAAAACTCGATGTAGATGAGAAGATCAGTGAGGCGAGACTACGGCGTTTTCTCATTCGGGGGTTGAAAAAGGAATATACTCCCTTTGTCACCTCCATTCAAGGGTGGGAAAAACAACCTTCTGTCGAAGAATTGGAAAATCTTCTGGCGAATCAGGAGGCTTTAGCAAGGCAACTTGCTAAAAATATTGATTCAGATGCGGTTCTTTTTTCTAAAGGGAAAAATAACAAAAAGAACACACCGACCTTGAATAAGAAACCTGAAGGTGAAGCAAGTGCTAGGAAATCCGATGATGTCAACTCACAAAATCACAGAGGCCCACCCAAGTGTTATAGATGTGGTAAGATTGGACACATCAGAAAGAACTGTAGAGTGAAGTTGTCAAATGCAAATGTAGCAAGTCAAAGTGAAGGAAATGAACAGCTCAAGTGGGAACAATGCTTCGTCACAGAAGTAGTTGAAAGAAGGGACACCACCATAACGAAGCCGATGCCAGATCTAGTTCTATACAATGAGGAAAGTTACAACAAGGAATGGATAGTTGACTCGGGTAGCTCTCACCATGTTACTGGAAATGCTTCACTTCTCTCGGAGGTCCGTCAACACAAGGAAGAGCGGGTCATCATCACAGCCGATGATTCAACTCATCCTGTAGAAAAAGAAGGTGTTGTAAAGCTCAAAGCTGGTGATGAAGGGGCTGTTAAATTGGAAGATGTCTATCATGTTCCAGGTTTGAAAAGAAATAAAATTTCAGTTCCTCAAATTACTGATTCTGGGAAATATGTTTTATTTGGGCCGAGTGACGTGAAGATACTTGATAATGTAAGAAATTTAGCTGCTGATGTTATTGTGACCGGTGAAAAGAAAGGCTCGTTGTTTGTGTTATCAGCTGGTGAAGCATATGTAAAGAAGACAAGCCAAAATGATAGTGCAGCGATTTGGCATGCTCGTTTGGGTCACATAGGTTATCAACTATTGCAGCAAATTTCTTCAAAAAGGTTACTTGAAGGTATACCCGTCTTACAACAGGTTCATCAAGATGTAATCTGCCAAGGATGTCAATTTGGAAAATCACATCGCCTTCCTTTCCAAAAGTCAGTAAACCGCAAATCCACTATGTTCGAGCTTGTTCATGCTGATTTGATGGGACCGATGAAACCATCAAGCTATAGTGGATATAGTTATGTCATGGTGCTTGTAGATGATTTTTCAAAGTACGCATGGGTGAAGTTTTTAAAAGAGAAAAGTGAAGCCTTAAAAGTATTTGTTGAATTTAAGAATAATGTGGAAAAGGAGTTTGGGAAGAAAATTCAGTGCTTGCGAAGTGACAATGGAGGTGAATTCATGTCTGATGATTTTTTCCAGTTTTGTAGCAACAATGGCATTTTGAGGCAGATGACATGCCCCGGTACCCCACAACAAAACGTCTCTGAAAGAAAGTTGGCTCATCTTACTTCCATGAGTAGATCATGGTTACATGATAAAAGCCTTCCACGTGAGTTGTGGGCAGAAGCTATTCGATGTGCATATTACGTGATAAATCGTCTACCTCCTTGGCCGGGTAAGGCTAAATCTCCTTTTGAAATATTATATGAAACAAAGCCAAATGTTAATTATTTTCGGATATTTGGTTCAGTTTGCTATGTCCATATAGTAAAAAATAAACGAACCAAACTTGATCCGAAGGCAAAGAAGTGTGTTTTTGTTGGCTATGATATGTGTAGGAAAGGATGGAAATGCATGGACCCAGAAACAAAGAAGTTTATCACTTCGCGGGATGTAGTGTTTGATGAAATATCATCATACTATGCTAATCAAAAGAATATTGTTGAAAAGGTTGTTGTTGATGAAGTTCAAGATATCTTTCCGTTCTTTCCAGAAGAAAATGAAAGTCAGAATGTTTCGCGGTTCACTACACAACACGAGGGTGGAACTTCTAACAACTATGATGAAGACCAATCAAACTCTGGGTCTGATGATGTTGATGTTGAGCAAACAGAAGGACGTCCTACAAGGGATAAAAGGCAACCATCTTACCTCGAGGACTATGAGGTAAACATTAATAATTGCACTGTTACATCATGTTTCTTTACAGGAGCAATGGTTGCTGGAGAACCAACCTGTTATGAAGAAGCTAAAGGTAAACCAGATTGGGAAGCAGCTATGAAAGAAGAAATTGAAGCCCTCAACAAAAATCAAACGTGGGTTTTGGTGCAGAAACCAGAAAATTGTAAGCCCATTACGTGTAAATGGGTTTACCGGTTAAAAAAGAATCCAGATGGGACTATTAATAGGTGCAAGGCTAGACTTGTTGCACGTGGTTTCTCTCAAAGCTACGGGTTCGATTATGAGGAAACTTTCAGCCCGGTTGCAAAGATGGTGACTTTGAGGACAATTTTCTCTCTTGCAGCTTATAAGAATTGGAAAGTGTGGCAGCTTGATGTAAAGAACGCTTTTCTTTACGGAGAACTTGATCGTGACGTGTTTATGGAGCAACCAACTGGCTATGTTTCTAAGGAGTATCCTCACTATGTTTGTCGCTTAAAGAAAGCATTGTACGGCCTTAAACAAGCACCACGCGCTTGGTATGGTAAAGTTGCTCAATACCTTAATTTTTGCGGCTTCAAGGTTTCTGATGCAGATTCTAGTTTATTTATTAAATTAGAATCGAAACTACACTTGCTAGTCTTATTATATGTAGACGATATGATAATAACCGGAGATAATGAAGACGAGATTTCTATGTTAAAGGAAGATCTTTCTGTCCGTTTTGAGATGAAGAATTTAGGAGAGGCTGGTTATTTTCTTGGTTTGGAGGTTGAAAATACAGACCAAGGGTACTTCATTTCTCAAAGAGGATATGCCAAAGAGCTGCTACAACGTTTTGGCATGGACAAGGCAATTGAAACAGAGACCCCAATGGAGCCAAAGCTGAAACTCACAAAGAATGAAGGCACGTTGTTGAAGGATGCTAAGAAGTATCGACAACTTGTTGGCAGCTTAATTTATTTGACGATCACAAGACCAGAACTTTCTTATTGTGTTGGAAAAGTTTCTTAGTACATGCAATGCCCAAGAACATCCCATTTAGAGGCTGCAAAAATGATTCTACGATATATAAAAGGTTATCTTGACTATGGCCTTTTATATAAGAAAACAGATGCATTTTGTTTAAGCGGCTTTACTGATGCGGATTGGGCAGGGAATGCAGATGATAGGCATTCCACTACAGGTTATTGTTTTAGCACAGGTTCTGCGATGGTCTCTTGGTGTAGCAAAAAGCAATCAGTGGTCACATTATCCAGCACGGAGGCTGAATATGTAGCTGCAACTATGACAGCACAGGAATGTATGTGGCTTAAAAGATTGATTGGAGACATGATGGGCAAGTTCGAGTACGCTGTAGAAGTCAAATGTGATAATGAAAGCACCATTAAACTTGCCTCAAACCCTGTTTTTCACGCGCGAACCAAGCACATTGAAGTTCGTCATCACTACATTCGGGAAAAAGTGTTGGATCAAGAAATTGAGCTGAAAGGAATTCCTACCGACAGACAAGTTGCTGATATATTTACAAAAGCTTTAGAAAAGCCAAAGTTTGAGGTTTTTAGAGCTGCACTTGGAGTTACTAGCCGTGAGTCTGCACTAAGGGGGAATGTCAAAAATTAGTGCAGACCTATGTTATTATTTTTAAGTTATGGTTTAATTTAGTCACAAATTTCTGTGTTGAGTCATTGGTTGATTGAGTCATAGTTTAGTGGGCAGAATAAGTCCTAGTCTTATGGGTAGTCCTAGTAAGTGTTTCAACATTTGACTAGTTAAAGTAGTAAGTAGTGGTTTCCTAGTTTTCAGTCAAGTAGTTAGTGCTTCATATCTATATATTGTACTCAATGGCTCAAGTTTGAAGCACCAGAAATAAAAGTCTTCCATTTTCCAGTTTATAGCTTTTTCTTTTCTTTGTTTCCAATCTATCCTTGCTCTGATTAGCCATTTTGTTATACCCTCTACTAACTTTCTGTTCGAATAAACCCACCGGAAAAACAAAATTTTTTTATTAAAGCATTCTATAAATGTTGGTACGTTGAGAGTCGAGGGCACTCAAAGCTTATGGGTAAAGGTGGCAAAATAAGGGGTTGGATCAGGTTTAGGTCACGGGTCTAGATGGGTTTGGGTCACTGGTCTAAATGGGTTTGGGTCTATACAGGTTGAGTCTAGATGGGTATTCTAGAAGCATAGATCTAAATAGGTATGGGTTTAGATGGGTGGGTCTAGATGGGTTTTTGTCAGGTCGACAAGGATTTTTTTAGTAAAAGGTGAAAAAAGTGAAAAAAAAATGACCCGTTAAACTCGCCTAGACCCGTTGGGTTATTATTATATAATTGGAATTTCTATCAAATACCTAATTAAGACTCATCTATAATATTAAAAAGACCTAATTAAACCCATCCTTTACTAGATATTTACTTAACTAGACCAATATTTAACCAATTGGTCTCAAATTGCCACCTCTACCTATAGGTGAGGGCAGTACACTTTTTCCCTATCAAATTTACTTTTTTCTGAACATTTTGTGCATCCGCAAGAAGTTGACTGGGAGCATGTCCGCTAATATAACTAACGTGGCTCCGCCCCTGATTTCAGCATGTCGCTTCATTTTACTAGAAATAAGTTTTGGTCAAAAAGATGACGTTGGCAAAGAAAACACAGAAGAAGATAGGAAAGAATAAGAAAAAACATAAATTTAACAACGGTTTTAATTAAAGTCCAGTTAAACGTACTACGATTCTTTTAATGTTGGGTCAGTTTAGTGCTCACAGTCCCTGAATAAGATTTGAACGCCAAATAGCCTAAGAACAAATGAAAACGTTAAAGAAATCTTGAGCATAAACTCCTTTCGAGTTCTTGAAGAAAAATGTCTTCGCTTCATTGTTTGAAACGGTTCAAGTATTGAAGCACAAATCCCAAAGCAAAAGTTCAATTCAGTGAGGTTGATAATGCCTCACTAAATGATGTCGTTCTTCTCAACAAAGATGTTGAGCAAAATGTTTCTAACATCTAGAAGGTTACAAGGCAGGAAAAGATACTTTATACAAAAAGAATAAAGTAAAATCTTCTTGTAAATAACCACCATCTAAATTTGGTATAAAAGTACAAAGAATGTACTCAACTGTTCTTTAAAGCATATCCTAACCTTGTAAATGTTTGGCTGCATTTAATGTAATCTTAACCATCTATTACATGCTCAACACGTGTAAAGTAAGAACCACTTGTAGCCCTAATTCCCTTCTATAAAAGGGAATGTTTGTCAAAGAGTAAATGTGTCTCTTACAATTAATGTGATAACACATTCAAAAGCATTTACTCCTCGAATCAAACTTGCCGTTGAATATTCGACGAGTAAGAAAAGTTTGTACTTAAACATAACCTTGATTAGTGTTTAAGTTAAAGAGGAGATTACCACGATTGTCATTCAACTAGGATTGATATTTTCAAATTCTTTGATTGTGAAACGTTGAAAATTAGATTGTGTCTTAGTATTAAACTGACTTCCGTATTATTGCTGTAAAATATTTAAACACTCCATGTTAGTTCTTAAGTTAATGGTCCAACATATAATTGTTGAACGAAGCTAGTGAACTTGTGATCTACCTATTAAAGATGCAATTCAAAGATTCACCACATTTTTCAAGCTGCAAAGAATTTCCAAGTGTCAAAAATAAAGTCTTTAATCATATTCATCTCAAACAACATAAAACTGAAAACGTGCATGCCCATTTTGCAACTACAAACGTATTAGTTGGTTTACTTTTGAACAATATGACGATATAATATAATTTTGTTTTTACGATTATATCACATCACATGGATTTGTTTTGTCTCTCTACTTTTAGTGGGAGTGGGAATTTGCAAAATGAACTTATTTGTCTGAATCAGAGTGCTGTGTTGTGCATGTCATGATCTGCGTATACTATATAGCTTTAGTTACATGCCACATCTTTTTCTTTTTCGATCTCATACATTCTTTATGTTGGTTACAGAGACAATAATATCATGGCGTGACTCGATCGGTGAACTTAAACACTTTGGCAAATTCTCGGTGACATGCACAACACATGGAAAGATCATGAAAGCTTATTATCATGGTGTGATCGACTACTCAGTGAACTTAAACACTTTGGCGCCGAAGACTTGTTTCGATATGGTTATTCTTATTCATACCACAAGTTGGATCATATGAAGATATAGGAATAGGATTTGCTTTGATCTAAAACCTCCTAGAAAGGATGGATCCTTTCTCATGCTTGGATCTTACATTGAAAAATAAAATAAAATAAAAAATAACAAGAAAATAATAATAATAATAATAATGATAAAAAAAGATAATAATAATAAAAAATAGTGAATCCTAATCGGTTAGATTAGATTGGAGTAGTAAGTTTTATCTTTTTCCCCTCTGATTTCTTGCTAGAGGGTTTCTAATATATATATATATATATATATATATATATATATATATATATATATATATATATATATATATATATATATATATATATATATAATTTTTTTGAATGATGAGTTAGTACAATACTAAGTTAGTTATTCGATTCTACAGTACTTACTCAGAAGGTAGTCTCTGCCATCCTCGAAGCGACGCATCTATGGGGTAGAACCCCACATATTTCACCTTGAAGGAAAACTCTTACGGAGAGACTCGAACTTGAGACGTCTCGCATGTGGTAACAACCTCCCTAAGGATACCTTTGGTGGCCAACTGAGCTAGCCCAGTTAGTTTAGAGGGTTTCTAATATACACCGTAGTTAGAAAAAGAAAAAGAAAACATAGATGATAATATTTGTTTTTTATACCAATCGGGTGATGTGGAAAAATGATATGCTAGAGTGATAATTTTGTCAATTGTCACCACCATACATATACATAAGTGCATGTGGTCATATGTATATATGCAGGTACTTTTTATTTTTTTAAGAGAACTCTTAATCACTTATATATTAGTTCCTACCAACTTGGAAAAAAGAAATTAACATCAATAGTCACTAAATAAATCACTAATCCAACTCATAAATTAAAGTAATTATAAAAAAATCATATAATGTGTAAAAAGTTGAGGAGCATTCCCTTGCTTATGAAACCGTATAGTGGCACCTAATAAAATGCATATTACTAATTAAAATATATGAACCATATACTGGCACCCTATAGTATTATGCATATAAATAGCAGTCTTTGCACCTTGCTATGATCACCTTCACTTAGTACTTCAGCAAAGTCCATTTAACAACATTAGAATCATCCTTTGGTAGCAAAGAGGTGTCAACTTTTTCATTATGACCATGCTACCTATATGTATGTTTCTATTGCTTTTTTCACAAGGTTTCAATTTGACCGAATCATCACGCGCAAATAAAATGCTTACTCCAGCATTGCCTAACAAAGTATCAGTCTCGTTTAACCCTCCAACAAGCGAGTTGACAGGTCCCTATAAGAAGTATAAGCTACTACCTTTCAGGCACACATGTCCGGGACCTAGCCCTGGGGTTGGCCATGGAACCCCACCTGACGATTGCTAGATGTTTTTAGTTGAACACTAAGAAATCAGCATCGTGTTGGATCACTACAAAGTAATATCTAGTTGGATTACTTTTTCAAATGTTTGGAAAGTGAAAAAATAAATGACTTCCAAAGTTCCAAGCAATCTTTGTTTCGAGTTTTCATTTTGTTAGTGAATTCTGTAATTTTTTTCGTGGATGTGGTTTTAGTACAGATTGATATATGCTTATTTTCGTTTCTTTCTTGAATTTTGCACACTGGAACTTCAAGTATCAATTATGCATGTGTGCAAATAAACGTAAAATGTATATAACAAGGTTTAATTGCCCCCTGCGTTACAGGGAGGGAACTGATATTAGCACGATTATAAGTTTGTAAATCAAAACGTCAAAATATAATTTATTAGAAATTGAAGTGTAAAAGTTAAAGTGCGATCAGTTAAGGCATTAAGCTGTGTAAATTCTAGCACCAAAGAGAAAATAAGATAAAATTAAAAAGGTAATTTTGAATCTCTGCATGAGTGCATGACTGCATGGGCTAGATCGAATAAGTCTAAATTTATATAACAAAACTTGCTTCTTGGTCTAGTCTGCAAGGCCCAATTTGACGGCCTATTAATGATGTTGCTATCGTTACATGATCACTTTCTCCCACAAAGGACAAATGTTAGATCGCTGAAAGATTAAGGGTGTGTTTGGTTCGCTCTTTTGGGTGGGTATCACAAAAAGAAGAAACAAAAACCTGTTGGTTTTGGGCCCACCACTTTGGGAATCAAGGAATGAGATTTCATTCCACCCAAATTTGGTGGGTGTCTCCCCAATCCATCCAATCAAAATTTTTTTTTATTTGATAAAATTTTTTCAACCACACATTATTTATTCTTTTTCTTATTTTATGATTTTTTTTAACCACAAATTATATATAATAATATATTTTCTCTCTCCTACTTTTTTCTCAAATCTTTCCCACATCTTTCAAACCTTTCCCAAATCCAAATTCAATTCCATTCCCACTTGCGAACCAAACGCACCCTAAATAAATCGAAACACGTCAAAGTCCAAACACGTTTTACTTGCTTATAGCCTTATACAGTGCTAGTAGTTGTTTGTATTGACATGACAATGTACTGGAGAGATGTTTATCACTTCAGCACGTACTTCATCGATTGAGCAACAGTGTTCATAATTCGGGTAATACTTACATGCAGTGTTTTGAAACCCGGGTCGACCAAGCCGGGTTAACCGGTTCGACCGGTTCCGGCCAAAAAACGGGTCAAAAAACCCGGGTTTCTAAAACCGGGTTAACCGGTTAGACCCGCCGGGTTTTGAGTGACCCGGGTCAACCCGGTTCTCGAAACCCGGCCGGGTTTCATTTTTTCAAAATTTTTTAATAAAAACCCGGGTTGACCCTGTGGTCGAACCGGTTGACCCGGTCGAAAAAATAAAATAATAATAAATTAAAAACCGGGTTGACCCGGTGGTCGAACCGGTTGAACCGGTTGACCCGGTGCCCGGTGACTCGACCGGGTCGATTTCAAACCCGGTTTTCAAAACATTGCTTACAAGAATTGAAAATCGAAATCGAATCAAACATAAGTAAAATCGAACTTAATTTATAAATCAGTTTTCAGTCAAACCGAACTGAAAAACCGAGCCGAATCAAAGGTTCGGTTTTGGTTTTGGCAAACGTCAGCAGAACTGAACTAAAAACCGACTTGTATTACTGTATAATACCTTTTTTTATACTTATATATGCTTATATATAAATAAAAAGGTCATTAAAACTTTTTTGTAGTACAAATTTAAGAATTTTAAGTTTGTAAATCTTATATTTTGTTACTAATTTTCACTAAATATTTAAGTATATATAGACTAGGTTTTATAATTCTATGTATATAACAATCCTTGATGGATCAAATCCCAATAAGTACATAAAATAATATTTCCGATATATAATAATACACCCACTGGCACTTGCTGATTCGTGCCACAAAGCAATAAAAAAATCAAAAAATAGTAAAAACAACAAACAAAAAAAACAAACCGGACAGACAGTCAATTACTCTTAGAGCACTAGGTTTCCTTGTGCCGTCCCGTTGGTGCCGTGGGAAAAAGTGCTGCCACATCAGCACTTTTTCTCATAACACCAGAATTTACTACAACACCAAAAACCCTCTCCCTCCTATAGCACCAGTTTGTGGTGCCGTGATGCACCCTTGGACCTCACATATATTTATTTTTTTATTTTATTCATTTATTCAAATAAACAAACATATTTAACTAAATTAAAATTTCATTAATAAAAAAATACATTAAAAAGTACTAAAAATAAAAATAAAATATACATTAAAATAAATACAATTTAATGCTTAAGGTTCTATAAATGTTTCACGATATCGTGTCGAAGTTTGTCATACATAGTTCAATTATTAGGGGTGTTTGGGATTGCTTATTCAAAATAAATATTCTACGATATAGTGTTCGACAGTTCAAATTATTTATGACTTGACATGTAAAAAAAAAAAAAAAAAAAAAAAATGACGTTCAACATTAATTGTATGTCTTGACATGTAAAAAACAAACAAAAAAAAAAGCAAAAAAAAAAGAAAAAAAAAAAAAAACAAAAAAAAAAAAAAAAAAAAACACAACATTTTACTAAAACAAATTAATTGTAAGATTTTATTATATGATACATTACTTTTAACAATTCCTATATATTGTTTATATATCAAAATAATCTTTATCCATCCTTTTTATCACTCACTGACTCACCTACTCTTATCACTTTCAACACCTCCCCTAATTTCTCTTCCCCAAAACCTACAAACTAAAAATACATCGCCACCTTACGTCATCATCATTCTTCACCATGGCAAACCACATATTTATTAGTGTTAATGAATCAAAATTGTTTTCATAAAAAAGATAAGGCCACGTCTCCAAACTACGGGAAAACGCGACCGAAAACGTGAAGCATGGTACCGTGATGGCGCCGTCAGGTTGCGTTTTCCGGGACCATTTGGGCTGGTCACGGTGGCTTAGGACTCGAAAACGCGAGCCACGGTACCCTCTTGGCGCCGTCCGGTTGTGTTTTCCGGGAACACACCAGCAAAAACGCTAGGTACCAAGAGCTCTTAAAATATTGTCTTGCATTGTTACCAGCCGAATAAAAAAAACCAAAAAAAGGCAAAAACATCTACATGGTAGGGCCCAAAAACAAGTAAAAAAACCTATTTACAAATCACACCCTCACCTTCTTACTATTTACGACTTTTTAATACAACAAACTTTATTTATCAAGTATCTAACAGATATTTCGCGATTTCTTGAACAAAAAAAAAATACCGGCAAAAAGGTATCTCGATAACGTACAAAACGAGCCGAATATAGATATGCTTTTGACGTACGCATAATTTTATAAAAAATGTCGAAGTTTAATATATATGTATATAGTTTTTAAATAACATAACTTTTAAAATAAACTATTAATCTATTAAATAAGTTTAAAATTTGTGTTAGCTTTACGTACACAAAAAAGTTTAAACAAAAAAGATAGTGTTTTTTCCACTCGGCCTCGGTGATATGTCAAACGAAAATAAACGAAATGAAATGGCGACAGTCACAAATGTTACATGTTACTAAATAAAATGCAATAGCGTGTTACGAAAACAAGATTTAACCCCCCGCAACGCGGCGGGTACATCCACCTCGTTATATACATTTAGTGTTAAAAATTATGAGAAAATTCCATAAATAGACAAAAACTTGAAGTTTGATCCATTTTCGAGAAAATAAAAATAAAAATAAATAAATAAATTTCTCAAAATAGACCGTTGCAAATAATCGACTGTGCGACTCTATTAATATTTTCATACATGTCTCATTTTTTAATCATTAAATTACTATCGGTTGGTTGGTTGTGTAACTTACCTATATATTGATTTGACTTTACATATTTTGTGCAAGTGATGGCTATTGTCTTTTTGTGCGATCAAATTTGGTCGTGCGAGTGTACAATAATCGTCAGACGCACAAAACAACATCCCTCCAACCACTAGTATTTTTCAAATTAAAAATGTGACGGTGTTAAAATATTAATGGAGTACCACATTTGGTTACCTGCACTGATCTATTTTGGAAGATTGATTATGTTTAAGTTGTGCGATCATAACCCATGTGTTTAACCGATTTTATTAAATGTAATCGAACGAAGATGGATCTTTGTTCAGGCTATCTAAGTGTTTTTTCCCCTCTAATGTATATGGCGTAACATGCATTTCTGTTAATGTTTAAAGTTTAAACCCTTAGTTTTGTCTAAAACTTTTAAGATGACCTTACCACTAAACCACTTGTAGATAACTCAACTTGATTAAATATGAAATTAATGTCAAGCCGCCTCATAAATTCTATTCATCTTACTATTTTAGTTTGTTACAAAATAAGTGTTCACTTTTATCAAAATTTTACAAGTAAACTTATCATATTATTAGTTAAAAAAATGTAAATTAAAACTACTTGTTATCAATCAAATGAAAGAAGTTATCTTAAAGTGTAAGGTTTGTTTGGAATTTGTATTTTGTCTTCAAAAAACAGTATCATTGTGAAAAAGTTAATTTTGCATACAGGGATAAGTCTTGTCATCATGCATGATACCTACCCAATTTTCCTTGAAAAACGTGATCATCATTCTTTATTAAATACACTTATTTTACATGTTTTTACTTAGCTATCCTCACAACAAATAGACCCCACATTTAATTATTTTCCTTTTTATAATATAATATTGTTAAACTTAAATTACAGTAATGAACAACTTTTTCTACAATCAAACATTTTGTTTTCATATTTTCATTAGTTATTGGTGTTATTTGGTTGGAGGTATGAGAATGAAAGAACGACTTTCATTACCAATACAATTATTTGGTTAGTGGGTATTAGGGTGTGTTTGGTTTGCAATCCGGGATCACAGTATGTATGATTTTGATAAGAGGGTAGAATATGATTAAGTATATCAATTTCAGTTTTTGTGTTTGGCATAAAGTTCAAGTTATAGATATCATATTAATATGAGCCCACATTCGTAAAAAGTTTATTATAGAAAAATTAAAGAAATAAGAGACTTAATACATAAAATATGGTCTCGCATAGAAATACCATTCAAAGTTTCAAACCACCCATTCCACCTATGAATGAGGCTATAGGAACTCACTTTTTGATTCATATCCACTAATCAAACAATAACATTGGATACTAAACTCATTCCTTGATTTTGAAACCCTTTATACCAAACATACCCTTATTTTTAAAAATGGGTATCAGATCTTCAAAAATAACTATTTTCTAAACTCACCAAAGATGAAAGTTTCTAAACCCATACCTATTCCCATAACCATAATCATTCCCTCTACAAACTAAACTCCAAATCCAAATCAAACCCTATTTACAAATCAATGGAGCCTTAGAGTAAAGGTTATCATCATTTAGCCATCGCGCCATTCCAGCAGGCACTCCAAATGGTGCCGCCACTCTAGCGCCACCACACCGCCCCCTCTCTGACGTGAGTTGATTGGTGCATCGCCATTTTGAAATGTCATAATTTTTTGTGTTCATTTGGTTTTTCTTTTGAACAAAAATGGTGTTTGTTAGTGTTGAATGTTAGAAAAAGAGGTTTTTCGTTTTCATTGTGTGTCTATTGGGTGCAGTGCAAGGAAGAAGAAGAAAACTCATCATTTTAATATTTTAAATTTAGAAGAAGACCCATCACTTATTTATATTTTAGTCCTTTAGTTTTTTGTTGAAACGTTTAAGTCATTTTAGTACCTAGTATTTTGTGTTTGCATTTTTTTTTGATTTAGTTAATTGAAATCCTCGGGTTTGAAGGCTTAGTTGGTTTGTATTTTTATTCGGATGAATGATTTTTTTNGATGCATATACATATATTATATGCATTTCATCAAGTTAGACGAATCCTATGTATTTTTCGTCATCTGCGGGTCAAATTTGTTGTTAGTACTATTTTGCATCGTTTTAACTTCAAAATCACTTTCGAAACTAATTGGGATGCATCTAAATGAATAGAGATGCATCTAAATCTAGTCGATGCATCTCAAATATGTAGTTATGGCTATTTCTCATTCTTCTCATTTTAAGTTTTCTTCTCACTGGATCCTCACCCTATATATATATATATATATATATATATATATATATATATATATATATATATATATATATATATATATATATATATATATATATATATATATATATACACATATACATATATATACATACATATACATATATATACATATATGTATATGTATATATATGTATATGTATGATTTGATTTTTACGAATCAAATCATATATGATTCGTAAGAATCATATATGATTTGATTTTAACGAATCACATATGATTTTTACGAATCATATATGATTTTTCTGAGCGGAAATTTTGAAAAAAAAATGGTTTGTCGAAAAAAAAAGTTCGTCGAAAGT